>CM060687.1:147678753-147888753 GCA_030686995.1 Artemisia argyi
GGAAGTAGGAACCTTTACATGCATTATTTCTAGTTTTATACAGCTCTTCTTGAATTCTCATGATTCCGTTTCATTTTTTGCTCCGTCAGTAAAGTGGTTGGATATGCAAAGAAGTTGGTTTGAGTGACATACACCGGTTAAAAAAGTGGTATTGGTCACATCAGAAATGTGTGACAATGAATACTAATCATTTAGATGCAATGTGTTAATTATGATTTATATACAAATATAGGAGACAAATATAATGAATTACGTTAAGGTCCTATTTAGTTGGCCAATATTAGGGATTTAGGCGTGTTTTGATTTAGAATCCCGAAATAGTGGCGTTTGGCATGTCGAACAATGGGTTTTAAATTTGGTGGGCCCACTAAAAGTGAGGGTTTTAGAATATACTAGACGAGTACCCGTGCATAGCAACAGAATTTTCTAGCGGCAAACATTTATAGTTGCGATATTGTGGTAAGTGTTTCGTGTAATGTTCAAACATAAAACGTGAAAATATTAAAATGTATTTGCAAAATCTAATGAAACATCGTTTCTCCTTATAAACAACAATGGAGCAGAGTCTACTCTAATTATTTTCCTGCTTCTTAAAACAGTGTAACTATATCAAATTAGCAACCGAATAATTAAAACCATTCATCAAAATATTCTCAAAAGTTATTCAAAAGAATACCGAAAAAAAAAAAACCCTGAGCAGATTCCGGTACGGCGGCAGCTGCTATATTTTCCAGGACGGAGACAAAAACAAATTAGGGCGGCGGCGGGAGTATCTTTTTGGTACCTGAACAAAAAAAACGAAGCATATCTAAACTGATTAGATTTGAATGAATAAACCCTCAAACATGCAAAAACCACATAGATCTATATATGTAAACAAAAACTCTAGAAACCTCAAAAAAGAACTTACAACAGTAGAGGTGGTGGCAACAGTTTTTGACAGCGACCTCAGCTGCGGCGATTCCTGGTGGCGACCTCAGCATCAGTTTCCGGCCGCGACAATATGTAAAAAAAAATCAATCTACACCAAAAACTTTTTTAATATCCATAGATGTATTAAAAAAAACTCAAATAAACCTCAAAGCATTAATAAAAAAATAATAAATAAATAAATAAATAAATAAATAACCTTTCTTGATTGTGAGGTTTCAATGGTGCTGCGGCATTCGACAGTGGATAGGTTACAACGGTGGTGGCGTTCAGTGGTAGAAGGGCTTGGTGGGGTGGGGTCCAGTGGTGATGGGGTTACAGTCGTGGAGGAGCTCGGTGGTGTAGTGGTGGGGAGCGGATGAGATGAGAGGTGTGTTTTTTAGTTTGAGAGAAAAAGGTAGAAATATAAATGGGATGGAAGGGTGAGTTATATGTAGTTAAGATTACTAAAGAACAGCTTGTGGTGAAACGCATGGCTGTATACGGTCCACCTTTAAGTAGTGGGTATGTCGAAATAGAGTGGGTTTGCAATAATATTGATGGGTAAGTCACATGTTTATATAGGCAAAAGTACAAATTTGAACATTAACAAAATCATTTTCCCGCCCCATTTTGTTTGGCATATATTTTTTAGTTTCGCCCCATTTATTGACATGAAACAGACATTGAATTCCATTCATACTTTCCATCTTTCGGTTGACATTAATTCACCAGGCAATTAAGTTTCAGTTGACATTTGCAGGGGTAAAATTGTGATTGACCGAAAGTTAAATTTTTCACATTTTCACATTTCCACTTTGACCATTTCTCTATTATAAGTAGTTAAGATAACTTGATAAATAAATGAAAATATCGTTTGAGACTTTTGGAAAGTGGTAGGGGTGAGCAGAAAAACCAAAAAATCTGAATAAACTGAAAATCGAAACCGAACCGAACCGAAATAACCTAACCAAACTAATAACCGAACCGAGTTTGCCAAAACCAAATTTAACCGAACTTCTAATTCGGTTCTCGGTTTGGATATGGTTTTGGTAATCAAAACCGAAAACCGAATTCATATAAACATATATATATATATATATATATATATATATATATATATATATATATATATATATATATATATATATATATATATATATATATATATATATATATGTATATATATATATATATATATATATATATTTATATATTTATATATATATAAAAAGATCAATAAAATGTTATATATAAAAAGATCCATATATAAATAACTAGGGATGAGCATATCGACCCGATTCCCGTAACCGAACCGGAACCGTACCGAGTCCCGATATATGGTACGGTACCGGGACTACTAATAAGGCTAAAAAAATCGGGAACTTTCGGGTTCGGGACGAGACTTATTCGGGAAATCCCGATTGGGTACCAGAATTAGAATAGTCCATGTTTTTTAGGGAATTATATTCAAAAACCCATTCGTTGCATGCATACAAGCTAACCAAAGGTCAAAAAAAATAAAAAATAAATAAAAACCCTACTGGATGCTACTAATTAGTAACAACAGCGGCTCTTCATTCATATCATTGGAAAACATAAGTCATCTCAATCTTTATGATTGGAAAACAATTGAGGTATGTTTAATATTTATGTTTAATGACTTTAATCTGTATCATTCGAATGGGTGTCCATGTTTCTACATTCAATATCATTGATTATATCAATGATTATTATATCATTTTATATCACTATATCAGTGATTATATCATTCGTAGAGATTAACAAACATCTATAGACTTTTGTTAATTTATGTGCCAATTTGTACATTCTTGAAACAAGCATGCACATATATACAGTATATGGAAATGGCTCGTAATACAAGTTTTAAATATCATTCAAGTTTTAAAAAAAACGGGAATAACCCGATACGTACCGATTTCCCGGTCCTGTATCCCGGAACCGGTACTGGTACCGGAATCCCATTCGGTACGGGAACGGTACACACCTTTCATGCCCGGAAAAAAAACGGGAGCATCAATTCGGGACGGGATTGGTCCCGAGCTCATCCCTATAAATAACAATACAATTTTATCCTAATATTAAAAAATACTTTTTATGTTTGAAATAGCTTTTTCGGCTAAATATATTTGTGTGTGTGTTTGTGTGTGTGTGTGTATATATATATATATATATATATATATATATATATATATTAATAAAGTGTGTAATCCGGATTAAACTGAAAACCGAACCGAACTAGAATTCAACCGAAATAACCGAATAACCCGATAACCGAACCGAATAACACCCCTAGAAAGTGGGGTTTTTGGACCAAATTTGTAATACTCCGTAAAATCCCATGTCATTTATTAATGCTAATCACCAAATCTATTCTAATCAAAGCCATTTTTGCGGGCTAATTTATATTTTCACCTGAGACACCGTTTGCATGACACCCGTATCACCGTTAGTCACCCGATTGCATGTCACCTGAAACACCTTTAGTCACCGTATGTATATCACCTAGTATCACCAATAGTCACTCTTGGATGTCACCCAATGAGGTTAACACCGGTAACTCCCACTTGCGACGCGACACTTAGAAATGACACCGAAATATATATATATATATATATATATATATATATATATATATATATATATATATATATATATATATATATATATATATATATATAGCATAAATATAATCTATAATAGTTATATATATATATATATATATATATATATATATATATATATATATATATATATATATATATATATATATATATATATATACTAGCTTCATAACCCGCCCGATGGGCGGGTTAGCTTCATAATATTAGTTGAGGAATTATAAGCTTATGTACATTAATAATGAATTACAACAAATATTCTAAACACAAAAAAATAAAAAATAAAATAATAATAAAGAAAAGTGTTCATGTAATTTATGTAATAAAAAAAACAATGAAAAGGATGAGGAAAAAGAATTATATATAATTAAGAAAGTATATTTAGCTTAATTGTTATCACCAATGGCAAAATACAAGGTTTCTCACTTTGTTGTTTGACTATGATAGATGCTTGTCTGATCATTTAGTGATTAGTATCAGCTCTAGAAAACTATCATCTAGTTTCTTCATTTGCTTGTGCATAACATGTCATTTTTTGGAATTGAGTTTTGAGCTCTTATATGGATTTTCTAGAAGCTTTTGCCAGCAACAAATATGTGTATTCGATCATTGAAGGATGATATTTCAGTGAGAAGTTAAAAGCCACAATCCTCTTGTACAGCGATTTGCATTTCCAATGCCTCCTGCATCTTAACCTCATCCGCGTCACATTCTGCTTTAACTTCTCACACCATAACCAAAAGATTCTTACCCGTAGCAAGATGCACCATGTGGTTCAGCACAAACCTCAAGGTTACCAAGTCACTGCTACTAACGATGTTTGACTTACTTTTGACACTCGCGGTTGCCATTCTTTGTTGTTGGCAGGCTCATTAATTCATACAGCAAGAGCAAATTTATAAGGATCAGTGTAGTGTTGTGTCTCTGAGTTTCCTGAAATCGCACGAACGTGACGAACCCTTACCAACTGAGTCTTACAAACCGTGGTCGACTTACTTTGGCATTTACGGTTGGCATTCTCTGTTGTTTCCACGCGTACCGCTAGAGCCTTTTATAGGACCTTCATTAATAACTACAATAGGATAAAATTTATAAGAAACGGTGTAGCCTAAGCCGTCATTTATATCCTGTATATAGTACTTCAACTCGGTAGGTAATCAAATAGTTTACATGCCTTGGTTCGTAGGACGACCCCAACACGTCACGAAGAGTGTGTGTAAGCCATAAGGTAAATTGTCTTTCATATTTTACTCAGATGAAACTTTTTACTGTTACCAATAACCATATTATGCATAGACACATGTATCATTAGCTGAATGAATATTTACATCCGTATGCAAAAAAGAATACACACCTGTATCCGTTATTGCAGTTGTGTATTAGATAAAGTGGTTGTCTTATAAGCCTTCCTTCCTTTTATAGACCGTTTGTTCAGCACAAAAGAAAGACCCGTAAGCGCGTAATCTGTTATCAACCATTTGTTAGAACAATTTCCGACTTTCTTTTGCCATTCTTAGTTGTATGCATATAGTTGGCACTACAATGAAACAATACCTTTCTAAACATGAGTTTTTTTTTATCTTTCAAACTATTAAACAAAGACTATTTTGCTATGTATATGCACTCTATCACAATTATTGACTTGTGCATGGTTATAAAATGTTTTTTGAACAAATGACCTAACTCGAATAAAAGTAACATGTGTTAACCTGTATCCTGTTACATGTTACCCAACCACAGCCACAATCTGTACTACCTACTTAGTAACTAATAGCATTGATGCTCTTCTGGGAAGCTTCGATAAGCAATCCTTTACATGTAAATTATGTAGTTAGAAATTTCAGACGCCCCTGAGCCGTTTCACTTTCAAATTTAATGTTTACCGTTAACTGCATATTTTTATAAACGACATAATGAAAAACGATTTTTGTTTGATAGTATTCATTAAACAAAATCCGACAAACAATTGGTTTAGGAGTAAATTGCAAGAAAAATTATCTTTATACTTTTATTAGAATTCAGTGTATAGATTAATTCACATTTGTCAAACGATGGTGCGCCTCCATTATTTACATTGTCAACCGGTTTGTTTATAGCTGCAGAAATTATACGATGTCTAAGGTTAATACGACATGAGTAATTGGCCTATGTGAAAGTGAACAATTAAATAACCTAGAATTGTGAAATGTTTTCTGTTGTTGTTTTTGTGCAACCTGCTACAACTCTTTTCTGTGATTTAGTATATTAATATACGTATAGCTACAGCTCGTGTGCTGTTTGAATGAAAAAAATAATGTTTAATCTCCATCGTACAACAATTAAGTGGTATCCAAATGTATAAGTTGGTGTACCTATGGGCAACGATTGCCAATGTTTGATCTTGATCACAACTAAGTTATGCAATGTCAACTTAAATCCATAACATCGACTAACTGCATACAAATTGATCTGACTTACAATAGAAGGAATCACACATGTTTTGATATGTTATTTAGCCTGCCCCGGCCATCTATGTTTCCACGTCTAATATAGCACATGCCCTTGATTCGCACTAAATGATAAAGTCTTTTTGAAAATGAAATACCTTGGTTGTAATCGACGTAGGTTCTTTAGTAGTTACATGAGTCTCAATATTCCCCGATAGAAAATATGAGCTTCATATCCTCATTGTATTCTTTAATATATGTCAGCTCTGCATTAGAGAAGTTGCCATCAGGTAATATCAACTTTGTATAAGCAATTTTACATTAGATAGTAAAAGTGTAAAACTATGGGGCAAAGAAATATTCAAACCTAACTGCAGATTTTATATATGCATAAGAAATATAAGAAATTCCCTTTGATCGCTTTTTATCTTTATCAACCACCAGATGATCTTCAGGTACAATGGCAAACTTACTGAAGTGCTCCCGCAAATCATCTCCCTGTATTCATAAGAAAAATTAAAAATGGCTGGAATTAGACAAAGATCAAGTAATGCACATACATAGTAGTATCTGTCTTGTTAGATTTTTCACTCAATTCATCTGATTCATGATGAACTTGATGCCTTTTCTTGAAATCATCGTCATCATTATCTACCTCCATATCCCCCTTAGCATCAGCACTATGATCATCATTTCTTCAGTGTCTGTATCTGACCAATCTTTCTTTACCCTGTTCTTAAAGTAATCCATATCAGACACCGCTTTATCAATTAGCAGGTCATGAGTCAGAAAAAAGTAAGCATACAAACCTTGTGACTGATAAGGATACAAAACTTATGACCAATTAGACATACATAATCCACTTCCCATTGATATAATCTACAAGAAAAAAGAAATAAGCAAATGTAACTCCGTGATAATTGAAAAGGAATGACAAAAGCATAAAGATTAGTATTTTCGTTCAGATAAACATAAAGATTAGTATTTTGGTTGAAAGTCTGCTACGCTTTTTTAATTCATAAAGTGTTTAAAATAAACATAAATATATTCAATTAATCACATTATTTTTGTAATAATGTTAAAGACTCATGATTACCTCGACGATTTTGAAGAGCAACTTCAGCCATGTATGTGTCACATTTTTTTCCCTTCAATTGCCTCTATGATCATGTAGCAGTGATAAGTGTGATCTACTTTTAAGAATCTGCACTCAATAAATTCAAACCCATGGAGGTTGTTGGGTCCACCCGTCTTAACATGGCAACACTGGTAAAACTTGTTTATATTTTAGTAACAGATAAAAACTAAAATTGAGGACATTGTTTTATGAAGCATACATTCTTGCAGGCATTGTCAAAGGCAACAAAGTTTAAGGTTGCCAACCACGCTTACAATCAGACGATTAACTTCAATTGACCTATTCACTATCAGCTTCACATTGACAATTAAACGCATGAAATATGTTCATGTGTATAAACATCAAAACAGAAAAAGACATAAAAAATACCATATACATACTGCACCGTCATTGAGCTCTTCAATCAAAGAGAAATTCAGTCAATTAAGGTGTGGAGTATGGCATCAAATCAGTATGAGCAGTTTGTTGTAAAAATAGAAGGCTTACTTCAGTCTATTTTTTTCTTGAGCTGCAACTTCGCCTCAAGCTAAGCTTAATCCTGTGAATATATGATGCTCATGTCATTCATCATAACAAAATATGTGCCAAAAAATTCAGACAAGTTAAGAACAAAGCTACCATCATTTGCTCGTAGAATGACTTCAAAGACTAATATTTGGTACGGTTAGTTTAATGTGTTCATTTCACAAAAATATAAATATGAATATAGTTTTGAAATAGTTACTCGTATAAAGTTCATGTCGTATTTATTTTGGTCTTAATTTCAAAACTATCACATTACTTATATAACAGATTCTAATATAGTTGGCAACTTCTTATAAAACCATATTTATCGGTTAGCTATAGAAACTATAGAATTTAATGAAAGATATGCATTAAAATAAAAATATATCAACACAGGTAGCATGGGAAAGGACAAACCTTTTTGATGGTACACGATCAAAACATCTATTTACAGACTTTTAAACAATCATGTATAATAAACTTTTAAACTTGATTATTAGAATATCTTGCCTGGTTATATGCTAAGCTCTCTCCAAGGTAAAATACTCGTTCATCTCAAAATTTGCGACTTGCGAACATGAAAAATTGTTAAAATATTGGAGAATATGGAGGTTACAAATGTCATCACGTGTGCTTCCCTTCCTACATCCCCACAAAGAATAGTTTATATCAAGCAATGAAAAGATATACAACTTTAAACAATCTGTACCAAACAATGGTGTATTCTACGCCTACTCAATGTGCTTAGACAATAGTATGGCTTATGTCAATCAATCAAAAACTAACCTCAAATTCAAGTGGTTCCTTTAGATTTTCAACCATCCCATTGATAGTAGAAATGCCATTGATTGTACCTGATTATGATAGCAAGAAATATCAGCCCAAATAACAAGAAGCATGGCACGCACCTGTCCTAATACGACATGAGAATAATAGGCTAATAGACATAGTATGATTGCAAGTATCATATTTTTAGGAAGCTTACAATCGCGTAATTGAGCCTATTATTCCATAGCTTGTAATTGGAGCTTATTAAACCAATTTCGAATAAGCTGAAAACCAAATCCAAAAACTATATAAGCTCATAAGCTATTTTCGTAGATAAACATAAACATTGCGAACCACCCTTTCATCAAACACTTGGTATGCAAAACTATAACCAGGGTTGATTTCAAAACTAAAGTTAATTAATGCATACGAAACTAATTTTTATCTATTGTAACGACACATAGTTATCTAATATTTTTCACACATTTCATCAAATACATGGTGTCCACTAAATCCTTTCACATCAAGTCCGGTTGATTTCAATTATAAAATAGGAAGGCTTTAATTTGATTTGATTTGGCTATTGATTTGTTGCAAAAATTATGGAGGAAGTGTGTAGGTTATTGAATTGGTACCAAAATATCATCTCAATCGAAGTTGAGAAAATTGAAAATCAATAGAGAAGATGATGACATTGATGCTTATGATCACAAATCACATAAACAAATTTTTAAGCAATCGATAGGAAATAATTATTATAATTAAAGCCATACCTTGGATCATTGATCGAGTGATGCTTAGGGATTGCACCAGGCTTTACCTCTCAAGGGATCTTGAGAAGCTTACAACCCCCACCAGGCAGTGTACCTGATCGATGTAGTATAGTATAATGACAAGTACCGGGGGATTGATCGTTCAGCTAGGAATAGTGTCGCTAGGATTAGAAAACCTAAAGACTAGGTCTAAAGATGAGGGATGATTCTTTTTGTATTTTTATATTTTTTAGAAAGCAAATTAAAATCTCGGGTTTGAAGGATTTGGGCGGAATTAGTTGTTAGTCAACTAACCCAATACTAAGATGCAATCAAAATAAAATACTAAAAATGAAAGTAAACTAAATTATACTAAGGTTGTGAGCAATAAGTGGGAGAAATGTGTTTACTTAGATTTCACAACTCCTTAGATATCTTTTACACGTTAATTACTTGTTATAGTTGCGTGGATGACGGATTGTATTCCTTAATACCATTCATGGGGTGGCGTACTTACTTCCCCAATCCTATGAGTGCCTACTTCACTCCTATGTCGAGCCGGCTAAGAAGCTCCTAACATGGGATCATTAGAATTTACTCATGCATTAAATACAACCAATAAAACCTAGTACACATCGGTTCATGTTTCCTAAGACGTTCAAGCATGTTACACAATGGAGATCTGTCAGTTTTCTTAAGCCTAACATTGAAATCATTCATCCAATACAACCATAAACAAGTAATCAACACATAATTAACATCTAGGTTTCATTAGATCTAAGCAAACACAAGATAGATCTAGCCTAACATGGTGGAATCAAGACAAGCACAAGATATAGACAACCAACACATAGACATATTGATTGAATTAAGAGAAGACTTATCTCAATAGCACATGAAAGGATTCAAGGGCTGAAAACCCTTGAAAAGGCTGTAAAATACGTACAAGGTTCGGCCTTAGGGTTTCTCCAAACTTGTTCCTCTCTAATGAATGAAAATTAGAAAACTATATATAGATTTTAGAAGGTGACGGCGTCAAGAACAAATGTCTGACGCCGTCATCTCGCCACCAAATAATTCCTCAGACTGCCTATATCTGGGTCTGACGCCGTCATGTGTACACCTTATGCAGGCCGTCATGATATTAACTCTTGACGCTCTACTTGTGTCGCCTTCAGGTTTCTTCTGGGTCATCATGGACTTTACTCTTGACGCCGTCATACACTGTTCTCAGCATGAAAAATTAAGTCTTTGGCGTTTTCTTCACTTTTATGCTCCAAAAACGTCCGAATTGCTTCCTTTTCCAGATTTCACTCCCAAAGTACCTAAAATCACAAAAGGAACAATTTAGGGTAATATTTGATCAAATAAATTCAATTCCGGGCTTAAATGACCCCTTAAAAGTGGTTCATTTTTCGCCTCATCATATACCCTTACACTTGAGATTTGCTTGTCCTCAAGCAAATGCGCTTTTATTCTAGTCAAAATACAAGTTAGGGGTCATTTAACACTAATATAAAAGTAATTACAACAAATAATCGTTCCACTAAAGACCAAAGACAAGCACGGAGGTCATACACTAGCACCTCACAAATAGTGTTTAGATACTCATATCTCTCGGGTGTAATAAAGTATAAATTACAATATGGAAACAGAAGATATCTTTCACTACCTGTCATAGCAAAATAGATTACCATAGGCTTAGGAAAGGATCAAACCTCCACCACATGGCGTAAGAACCTAGGATAAACTATCAAAGAGGTCTTTTAAAAGGGTTGTAACGTTAGGTGTAGGGATATAAAATACACGGTTTTGTTGGATATAGGCAATCTTTATTGGTGGCGAGTTAACAATCTTGGTTAATTACATGTACAATATGGCGTTGCTAAGCCAAGACTAGACTCGACTTAAGCTAATAAATGAAAAATAACAAAAACATAAAATGAACATAGAATGAAAAGTGATGGTAGTCCGTATGTTTTTTCTCTTTTTCTTTTTCTATATATATATATATATATATATATATATATATATATATATATATATATATATATATATATATATATATATATATATATATATAGTGTAAGGTTATTTTCAGAACCAAATAAATTGCGAGAACTGCGAGAACCATATTTTTACTCCTAATAATGCATATTGTACATCATATTAATGCAAGATGGCATTTTTGAAAATATCTACAACTTATTTTAAAATAAATAAATAAATAAATAAAGGGCATTAAAGTAATTTAGGTTTAACACAAATATTGAGTGGATACGTGAATTGTGGATCAGTTATTTTCTTTGTCTATCACACAGACTCTCTCCTTCAAATCCTAGCCTCCACACCAACAATCCTCTCTCTTTCTAGTAACCAGATCTGGAAAATAAAAAACAAAACATCATCAACCCTTTTCTCTTTGTCGACATAAATTTCCACCAACACTCTCTATCATCGAGTTATGTGTTGTTACTGGGTTCCGCACTTTATTTATAGATTAGTAAAAAAACGTTTTGTCCCATGATTCGATTTGAAGAGGTTGTTGGCACGATTTGAAGAGACTGTTGTTACTGGATTCCGCACTTTATGTAAGTACACCGCGTTGATACGATTCGAAGAGGTTGTTGGCAACCGGTTGATGGGTTTCTGTTCTTGTTAAGGTATGCTCTATTTATTTATAGATTAGTAAAAAAAACTTATTTGATTAATAAGTAGTTGATATTAATAAGTGTACATATGTCTTTTATGTTGATTGGTTAAAATAGTGGTTGTTTATATGGCTTATAAAGATACGATGCACATGTATTGGTAAGTGTATACATGGTTTAGAAAGACGTGGTGCATATGTATAGATAAATGCGTTTTAATTTGTGGTTAAGTCAAACTTCCTTTTTCTCTAATTTTAATTCTTGGGGCTTAAAATATATAGAAGACCAATATGTGTCTTTGTGTGTGACCGTCTTGTCAGTTTCTTCAAAGTGGGCAAAAGGGATTGATGATTAATCAATTTATTAATCTTGAGATCATATATAGTACAGTAGATATTTTTTTGTCTAAAATGCAAGAGTAGTGTGCGTCGTTTTATGTTTTCTTTTATTGTGTTTTGGAGTATAGATGGTGAAGAGGAATGTGTTTGATGATAAGTGCACATGTGTTTGTTAAAAAAGAAACAATGTGAACACCTATTAAAAACTATTGGTACTTAATACAGTATGTTTTTTTACATAAAAATATTGTTCATATATGTTTTATGTAGAGACAAAATTAATAAAAGGAGTATACATATGTGTTATTTAGAGTGCATATGTGTTTTTACAGTTTTTGGTGAATTTGATGCATTCTGTACATATGTGTTTTTACAGTTTTTGAGTTTAAATGTATTGAAAGTTCATATATGTTTTTAGTTCTGATATTAAGGATGTTTTGTGTTTAGTTGTGATTTAAGAGTGCACTTGTGTTTTGTGTTTTAAGATGGTACTAAATTCATCTATGACAAAAAGACAATATGTGCATATGTATGTACATATGTTTGGACGATCGCAAGTAAATGCCAAATGTACACATATGGGAAGTGTTTGTGAATATTGTGTTTTGAATATATTCCAGATTGTTGGATGAACTAAATCTAGTTTATTTGTGGTTACAGGTATGTATATAATGAGCAATATGAAGAGTGCACGTATGTATTATAAAGGTAGATGGAGGAACTCAAATGCACATATGCATACAAAGAGTTCGAGAGTAGCCAATGAGGAAAAATACGTGTACATATACGGCAACATGTGTATACAAAGATCACGAGTCTCTTATTGCGTTAATTATTATTAGTGCACACATGTATAATCAATATATTGTAATTCGATTTTCTTTCAGACATTTGTATAATGTTTATGTTATTGATTTTAAGTTTTCAATATTAAAGAATTGTACTCTAAAACACATTATTTAAGAAATACACATATGCACCTCACTTTTAGAAAACATAAACGTTGAAAAGAAAAAACAATTCCGAAAAGAAAGGATTTAAGCGAAAGAACACTAGATTATACGAAAAAACACATATGCACCTTACATTCTCAATTCATGCATCCTGAAGAGAGAGAGAAAAAAAATAATAAAAAATAAAAAACCCTAAAAATTAGGAACCATAAAAATGTTTTTTTTATATTAAAAATATAAAAAAGAAAATAAAATGCAATTTTACTATTGTACCCTTTTGAATTAAATAATAAAAGTAAATATCCCAAAAAATCTGATTGGTTGTTGTTGGTTCTCGCAATTTATTTGGTTCTGAAAATAACCTCACCCTATATATATATATATATATATATATATATATATATTTCTATTTCTATTTTTTTTTTTTTTTTTTTTTTTTTTTTTTTTTGCATACACTCTTACCCTACCATCCAAAATAATACATCATAGGGGATGAATATTCCCCTTACACTTGAATTTTTACATACTTTACAATAAACTAATCTAATGACTCGAATTAAGAAAATCAAAACACTTGGAGTACTTTTAAGATTAACGTACCTATGGGGGTAATATATGATGTTCTTCCCCATTACTCCATAAATAAGTACTTTACCCATGAGTCCCAATCGTCCCAAAACAATATGTACAAGGATATGACTCGACTTAGCAACCATGTAATCAATTAGATAATTAACTTAGGGTTTAACAAATAACAATAATGCACTAAAAATGAGTGCATACACGGAAGGCTAAGGCGATTTGGGTGTACATTTAAGTGGGGTGTAACAAATTCTTCCTTTAAGTAAAATGCTTAAAGTTAGAAACGAAAAGATAGGCTCGGAGGGGTGTACTAGGGGTTTCGAGTACTAAAAATGAGTACAACGCTAAGGTGTGGGAGAAATTAGTTGACTTAACTAGCCAAGTAATATGACTTAAATGGTCAAGTAATTATGATACGGGTTTAACACAAGGGTGATCCTAATGCCTCTTATCATGTAGTAAATCCTACTACACGAATGTAGTCTCACTAGCGGTCTTAGGATGCATCACTAACGCAAGTTCTAGAATCTAAATGCTACCGGTACACTCATAAGCACTAATAGTAAATGCTTTTCCTATCAAATCTAAAGGCGAACCTCACATATTTGGGTGGAAAATTTTTCTGAATGATACGGTTATGTGCTAGTCATACAATCTCCTATCCATGAGATGCTTGCTATGGCTAAAGTTTCACTCCTAAATGTTGTAAAAAAAATTTAATTTGGCGCTAAAATTGCATTAACAAGTATTTTTCATAGTTTTATTACACATCTACTATCAAACAAACAAACTCAAGCGAAAGTGTATTTGTAAGGTATCATCATTTTACCCTCCCCTTACACTTAAGATGAACATTGTCCCCAATGTTCAAGTAAAGAATGTAAAAGTGAAATAAGTAAAACAAATGAAATCAAATACTCTCCTGATTCGCTCGGTATGGATAATAAGGTGGCCAGGTTAAATCTTCCTCCAAGAAAATGAACAATCAAAGCTTCCCTTCCAGAAAAATAATCATCTTCTTGTCATACATATCCTGTAAAACCTGAGAAAACAGACAAGGCAACCTCGCATAAAATCGGCGGCAATCTATATAAGTTACTAAATCCTAGAAAACAAAGTAAGATATAATGCTTGTGGAATGAAGTTTGCAGATTTCCTAGAGATTATAAAACTTAATAATTCAACAAAAACTTTAAGACTCCGTTAGAAAAACAAAACCGGTAAAATTTCCAGATTTTTACACGTGACGCCGTCAGAAGTGACCTGCAGAAATTCTTATGTTAAGTTTCCGGAAAATTTCTGGAAAAACTTGGTTCTACTTCCTGGAAAATCCTGCAAAACTTACAAATACGAATATACGTGTTCACTTAATATTGTGGAGGATCATGATCGGTTTGTTTCTTAAAAACATATTTGGGGTTCCCCTTACACTTATCTTTTGCAAAAATACCTTTAGGTGAAGTTAAGACTAGGCAAAACAACAAAATAAAGTATTTCCACTATTTAGTTTTGAAACATGATCTACCAACAATAAAAATAAAGCATGCATACGGAAGCAAATAAAATCAACTAAACAAACAAACAACTAAAACAAATAAAACTAATAAAACTTGGGTTGCCTCCCAATAAGCGCTTGTTTTTGTTCGAGTCACGAGCCTGACTCTACCCTTATTTAACGGAAATAGGGGAGGTTTTCCCTACACTTAGGATTAAGTGCGGGTGGAAGTAGCGATACACACCCTTAAGGTGGAAATATGCCATGTGAGGTAAGAGTGGTGGATGAATTATATGCTCAAAGGGGTGTGCTCCTATCATCATAACCTTACCTAGTTCACTTTGGTCAATGGGTGAGTTGAAGTTTTCTCTTAAAAAGGGATCATCTTCTATCAACTTTGAGAGACTCCTAGTTGGGAATCTGTCTTGACCTAATAAACCCGGTTTAAACCCATAATGTGTCTTGTGATCAATCATGAATGGGTGATGTAAGTATGTAAGGTCATGGTTCACTCATATATTGGCTTCCTCTCTACATGGCTTAAAGTCTACCACCTTTATCCTAAGACTACCCGGACTACATGGGTTGATGGGTGGGTTGGCTCCTTTTTTTTCTCCTAGATGTATATCTAAGGATGGAAAGTTGTGTGAAGATTGAGGTTCCGGTTCATCAACACTAGGTAATTCCCTAGAACTAAGAGTAAGGTTATCACTACAAGTATTCAAACCTATATCCTCTAGTGGTGTTTGGTACAAGGGTTCTACCTCTATTGGGGCTCCTATAGTCTCTTCTACTTCTTCCGGGTAAGTCACGGGTGGTGTGGGTGCTTCAAATGATGGTAGGACTTGTGGGGTATTTGGCGGGCTTGGATTTTCTACTTTATCATCCATCTTATCAAGATCACCTATATCCTCAACATGTGTTTCATTATAATCCAACCTTAACATTTTCCCAAGTATCTCAAGTGCTTCTCTAGGCATCTTAACTTCTATATCCGAATCATAAGGATCATCCTCAATATTATGACTGCTATATTCAAATTGCCCAAAAGATTCATCATGTGTTTCTTGAGATTCATCATCATTGATCATAAAACCTAGGTCTTTTTTATCAATGTGATCATGTTCGGATAAATCCTCCATCACATCAAGGTCACCTATGTGTTCAGCTTGTTTTGTGGTGAAATCAAACCACTCCGTATGCCCAGTTATCTCATCTATAGTTTTATCCCCAAACAAACTTCTTGCTTGTTCCCTCAAACTTGCTATCAATTGATCCGTAACAACATTTGTTGGGTTGTCCATTTTTTTGGCAAGTATGGCACAATTCTCTATGGTTTCCCATGCTTCATCAGCACTTAATCCCCAAAGGCCCCCATCTGCGGCATGGTCAATGTCCATTTTGGTATAGTGGTCTACACGATGGTAAAATATTTCAATTTGGGACCACAGATCGAAATTATGATGTGGGACTTTTCGGAGTAAATATTTAAAACGAGCCCATGCATCATAGATAGGTTCATTCTCATGTTATTTAAACATCAAGATGTCATTTGGAGTGGGTGAATTTCGTGGTTGGTAGTATGGTGGATTCGCGTTCTCCATAATGGCTAACGGAATAGTCAATGGAAAGGTTTTTACAAACAAAGACACAAAGAAAAGATGGACTAAAGAGAAACTAAAAATAAAAATAAAATCCTACTAGAAAGGAATCTAGCAAGTAGACCTAATAAAAAGAGATTCTAACCTAGACAATAACTATTCCCCGGGCTGCGGCGCCAAAAACTTGATGCGTAGGGATTGCACCAGGCTTTACCTCTCAAGGGATCTTGAGAAGCTTACAACCCCCACCAGGCAGTGTACCTGATCGATGTAGTATAGTATAATGACAAGTACCGGGGGATTGATCGTTCAGCTAGGAATAGTGTCGCTAGGATTAAAAAACCTAAAGACTAGGTCTAGAGATGAGGGATGATTCTTTTTGTATTTTTATATTTTTTAGAAAGCAAATTAAAATCTCGGGTTTGAAGGATTTGGGCGGAATTAGTTGTTAGTCAACTAACCCAATACTAAGATGCAATCAAAATAAAATACTAAAAATGAAAGTAAACTAAATTATACTAAGGTTGTGAGCAATAAGTGGGAGAAATGTGTTTACTTAGATTTCACTACTCCCTAGATATCTTTTACACGTTAATTACTTGTTATAGTTGCGTGGATTACGGATTGTATTCCTTAATACCATTCATGGGGTGGCGTACTTACTTCCCCAATCCTATGAGTGCCTACTTCACTCCTATGTCGAGCCGGCTAAGAAGCTCCTAACATGGGATCATTAGAATTTACTCATGCATTAAATACAACCAATAAAACCTAGTACACATCGGTTCATGTTTCCTAAGACGTTCAAGCATGTTACACAATGGAGATCTGCCAGTTTTCTTAAGCCTAACATTGAAATCATTCATCCAATACAACCATAAACAAGTAATCAACACATAATTAACATCTAGGTTTCATTAGATCTAAGCAAACACAAGATAGATCTAGCCTAACATGGTGGAATCAAGACAAGCACAAGATATAGACAACCAACACATAGACATATTGATTGAATTAAGAGAAGACTTATCTCAATAGCACAAGAAAGGATTCAAGGGCTGAAAACCCTTGAAAAAGCTGTAAAACACGTACAAGGTTCGGCCTTAGGGTTTCTCCAAACTTGTTCCTCTCTAATGAATGAAAATTAGAAAACTATGTATAGATTTTAGAAGGTGACGGCGTCAAGAACAAATGTCTGACGCCGTCATCTCGCCGCCAAATAATTCCTCGGACTGCCTAGATCTGGGTCTAACACCGTTGATGAGGCGAAAAATGAACCACTTTTAGGGGGTTATTTAAGCCGGAATTCGAATTTATTTGATCAAATATTGCCCTAAATCGTTCCTTTTGTGATTTTAGGTCCTTTGGGAGAGAAATCTGGAAAAGGAAGCAATTCGAACGTTTTTGGAGCATAAAAGTGAAGAAAACGCCAAAGTCTTAATTTTCCTTGCTGGGAACAGTAGGTGACGGCGTCAAGAGTAACATCCTGACGGCGTCAAGAGCAATTTCCATGACGATCCAGAACAGATTTGACGGCGTCACAAGGAAGGGCGTCAAGAGGAAAATGCATGACGGCCTGGAAATGCATAACACATGATGGCGTCAGAAGTAGATCAAGGCAGTCCGAGAATTATTTTGGCAGCGAGGTGACGGCGTCACAAGTTTGGTCTTGACGCCGTCAGACCCTATTTCCTATATATAGTTTTCTAATTTCTACACATAAAAGAGAGAAGTTTTTGAGAAACCCTAAGTACGATTTTGGTGTGAATTTTACAGGTTTTTCAAGGGTTCCAACCCCTTGATACCTTTATGTGTAATTAAGATAAGTGTTCCTTTAATTCAATCAATATGTCTATGTGTTGGTTGTCTATATCTTGTTCTTGTCTTAATTTCATCATGCTAGGCTAGATCTATCTTGTGTTTGCTTGGATCCAATGAAACTTAGATGTTGATTATATGTTGATTACTTGTTTTTAGTTTGTTTTGGATGAATGAATTTATATGTTAGGCTTAAGAAAACTGGCAGATCTCCAAATGGTAACATGCTTGAACGTCTTAGGAAACATGAACCGATTGCACTAAGGTCTTTATTGGTTGTATTTAATGCATGAGCCACTGTTTACAATCCGTATGGTTGTGCTGGGCATGGTATAGGAGGAGATAAGAGCTCATAGAATTGGGGAGTTATGTGCGATACCCCATGAATGGTATTAAGGAATACAATCCGTCATCCATGCAACTATAACAAGTAATTAACGTGTAAAAGATGTCTAGGGAGTAGTGAAATCTAAGTAAACACATTTTCTCCACTTATTGCTCACAACTTTAGTATAATTGGTTTATTTTTATTTCTAGTATTTTATTTTGATTGCATTTTAGTATTGGGTTAGTTGACTAGCAACTAATTCCGCCCAAATCCTTCAAACCCGAGATATTTACTTGCTTTCTAAAAAATATAAAAATACAAAAATAATCATCTTTCATCTTTAGAACTAGTATTTAGGTTTTCTAATCCTAGCGACACTATTCCTAGCTGAATGATCAATCCCCCGGTACTTGTCACTATACTATACTACAAAGATCAGGTACACTACCTGGTGGGGGTTGTAAGCTTCTCGAGATCCCTTGAGAGGTAAAGCCTGGTGGAATTCCCACGCATCAAGTTTTTGGCGCCGCAGCCTGGGGAATAGTTATTGTCTAGGTTAGAATTTCTTTTTATTAGGTCTACTTGCTAAGTTCCTTTCTAGTAAGATTTTATTTTTATTTTTTGGTTTTCTTTAGTCTATCTTAATTCTTTGTGTCTTTGTTCGTAACTCTTCACCACCCGACATCATGGACGATGGGAACATCTTTGAACCCTTCATCCCACCGCAACAAAACCCACCATTAGAACCCCTTAGGCCCCGAACCTTAGGAGAGTATTCCCGACCTAGCCACCAAGGCTACCGAAACACCATTGAGCTCACCGGAGCCAATGTGACCCCCTTGCGATCCGACACCATCCGGTTGGTGCAAAGCGGATGTGCATTCCATGGACTTCGTTCCGAAGATCCAAACCAACATCTTAAGGACTTTCTCAAAATCGTAGATTCCATAGACCTAGGTGTTGAAACTAGAGAGACAACCCGTTTACGCCTATTCCAATTTTCTCTACGGGATCAAGCTAGTCAATGGCTTGAGCGTTTACCCGCGGGATCCATCACCACATGAGATGATCTCACCACTCGTTTCCTTGCTCAATTTTTCCCACCGGGGAGAACTACTAAGCTTAGAAATGACATCTTGATGTTCCAACAACGTCAAAATGAATCTCTTTATGAAGCATGGACTCGTTTCAAGGACTTACTCCAAAAAGTCCCTCATCATGGCATAGATCTTTGGCTCCAAGTCCAAATTTTTTATGACCATACCGATATCTCCACGAGGTGAGCCATTGACCAATCGGCCGGTGGTAAGCTACGTGACCTAAGTGCGGAACAATCATGGGAACTCATAGAAGATCTTGCTCTCTATGACAACGAAAGTTGGAATGATCCCCGTGATTTGAACAAAACGGTCAAGGCAATATCTTTGCCTTCAAACAATTCTAGCGCTCCCGATCGTAGGATCATGGAACTTGAGGATCAAGTCAAGTTTCTCATGAAATCTTACGAAGCTCCTAAGCCTTCAAGCCAAGTGAACAAAATCACTTCTTCATGCGAATTATGTAGTGGTTCCCATGACACTCATGATTGTGTGGAACTCCCCGGAACAGCTTTTGCGGACTACGCATCCACGCGTACCGACGAAGCGGGAGATAAGTGGTACACTTTCAAGCCCGAGCCAAACCATTATGGTGATTCATACAACCCCTCTTGGAAAAATCACCCAAACCTTAGGTGGAAACAAAATCAACCCAATTCTTCCAATCCGCCTAATCGTTACCAACCAAACGGTCCACCATCCAACCGTACTTTCAATAACAATCCTTCTAACAACTATGGTAGTACCAACAATCTTGAAGGATTGATGTCTAAGTTCATGGCATCTCAAGAAGCTCGCATAGCTAGGTTTGAAACCGAATTTAACCAACAACAAACGGAGATGACCAACAAGATTGACAACTTGTTGAAAGCCCTCAACAACCAAGCATTAATCACACCTAGGAAGGACACTAGGGACACCAATAATGGAATCCAAATTAAGGATCCCTCATCATCCAAACATGTCCACTTTGTCAATGTTGTCACCATTAAGCCAATAGATAAGGAGATAGAAGAGAGTGACAAGGATGAAGTTAGAGTAGAAGCCGAGACTAAGGATGAGAGTAGGGAAGTTGAGGTTAACAAGGAAGAGGAATTAGAGGAGGTAGAGCCTATAGAAAAATACTTTGATAAGTTGCCCACCGAGGAAGAACGGGAGTACCATAAGGATTTATTCGATAGTCCCGAGAGACCATATATCTTTGGCACACCCCTTATCAAAATGGGAGACCCCTCTAACATTAACATACCATGCAATATCGGGCACATGCATATATGAAAAGCTTACATCGACCCTAGATCCCCCGTGAACATCATGACTAGGACTTATTACAATTGGGTGATGAAGAAGCAACTTAATTTTAGGATGATGCCTAATAAGAATCTGACAAGTAATTTTGCAGGAAGAGTGAAGGGATTGCATGTGATTATAGGGAATCTCACCTATGAGATCGATTTCATGATAGTGGAAGACACTCATCCGGTGATAGATGCTTGCCTAAGCCAAATAATATTTGGAAAACCATTTATTGAAGCCACTAGGATGAGTTATGATCCGACTTTAGGGATAGTTAGATTCAAGGAAGAGAATGATGAGGTTGCCTATCAAATGCCCTACAAGATTGAGAAATACCGCCTTCTCTCTAATTTCGAAAAAGAACACAAGCAAGCGGCTTATTATAGGAATGAGGAGGATAGACATAGAGGAGTAGAATATGTAAAGAATAGGATGCTTGGTTTCTACAAAGAATGCTTACAACTAGGTCCGGAATACAAAACTGGTTTAGAAGACGACCTAGAGAGTGGAACCAATGATGAGGTCACGTAGTAATCCATGACCTTGAGTCTAGCTACAAGACTCGTAAATAAAGAAAAGCGCTTCTTGGGAGGCAACCCATGTTTTGTGTGATTTTATTTTTGTTTGTTTGTTATTTGCTTCCGTATGCATGCTTAGTTTTTATTGTTGGTTGATCATGTTTCTAAATTAAAAAGTGGAAATACTTTACTTTGTTGTTTGGCCTAGTCTTAACTCCACCTAAAAGTATTTTTGCAAAAGATAAGTGTAAGGGGAAACCCCAAATATGTTTTTAAGAAACAAACCGATCATGATTCTCCACAATATTAAATGAACATGTATATTCGTATTTGTTAGAGTCAAATTCTTGTATTGAGTCATAATGAAGTTTTGCAGGATTTTCCAAGAAGTAGGACCAAGTTTTTCCAGAAATTTTCCGGAAACTTAACATAAGAATTTCTGCAGGTCAATCCTGACGGCGTCACGAGTTAACTCTTGACGGCGTCAAGTGTAAAAATCTGGAAATTTTACCGGTTTTGTTTTTCTAACGGAGTCTTATGGTTTTTGTGAATTATTAAGTTTTATAATCTCCAGGAAATCTGCAAACTTCATTCCACAAGCATTATATCTTATTTTGATTTCTAGGATTTAGTAACTTTTATGGGATGCCGCCGATTTTACGCGAGGTTGTTTTGTCTATTTTCTCAGGATTTACAGGTTATGTATGACAAGAAGATGATTTATATTCTGGATGGGAAGCTTTGATTGTTCATTTTCTTGGAGGAAGATTTAACCTGACCACCTTATTATCCATACCGAGCGAATCAGTGGAGTATTTGATTTCATTCTTTTTATTTTTTCACTTTTACATTCTTTACTTGAACATTGGGGACAATGTTCATCTTAAGTGTAAGGGGAGGGTAAAAAGATGATACCTTACATATGCACTTTCGCTTGAGTTTGTTTTGTTTAATGGTAGATGTGTAATAAAACTATGAGAAATACTTGTTAGTGTAATTTTAGCGCCAAATTTAAAATTTTTTACAACATTTAGGAGTGAAACTTTAGCCATAGCAAGCGTCTCATGGATAGGAGATTGTATGACTAGCACATAACCGTATATTCAGAAAAATTTTCCACCCAAATATGTGAGGTTCGCCTTTAGATTTGATAGGAAAAGCATTTACTATTAGTGCTTATGAGTGTACCGGTAGCATTTAGATTCTAGAACTTGCGTTAGTGATGCATCCCGAGACCGCTAGTGAGACTACATTCGTGTAGTAGGATTTACTACATGATAAGAGGCATTAGGATCACCCTTGTGTTAAACCCGTATTATAATTACTTGACCATTTAAGTCATATTACTTGGCTAGTTAAGTCAACTAATTTTTCCCACACCCTTAGCGTTGTACTCATTTTTAGTACACGAAACCCCTAGTACACCCCTCCGAGCCTATCTTTTCGTTTCTAACTTTAAGCATTTTACTTAAAGGAAGAATTTGTTACACCCCACTTAAATGTACAACCAAATCGCCTTAGCCTTCCGTGTATGCGCTCATTTTTAGTGCATTATTGTTATTTGTTAAACCCTAAGTTAACTATCTAATTGATTGCATGGTTGCTAAGTCGAGTCATATCCTTGTACCTATTGTTTTGGGACGATTGGGACTCATGGGTAAGTACTTATTTTATGGAGTAATGGGGAAGAACATCATTTATTACCCCCATACGTACGTTAATCTTAAAAGTGCTCCAAGTGTTTTGATTTTCTTAATTCGAGTCATTAGTTTAGTTTATTGTAAAGTATGTAAAGATTCAAGTGTAAGGGGAATTCCCTATGATGTATTATTTTGGATGGTAGGGTAAGAGTGTATGCAAAAAAAAAATAAAAAAAAATAAATAAATAAATAAAATTGAAAAATCAAGAAAAGAAAAGAAAAAAATAGAAAAAGAAAAAGAGAAAAAAAAACATACGGACTACCATCCCTTTTTATTCTATGTTTATTTTATGTTTTTGTTATTTTTCATTTATTAGCTTAAGTCGAGTCTAGTCTTGGCTTAGCAACGCCATATTGTACATGTAATTGACCACGATTGTTAACTCGCCACCAGTAAAACTTTCTTTATCCAACAAAACCGTGTATTTAATATCCCTACACCTAACGTTACAACCTTTTAAAAGACCTCTTTGATAGTTTATCCTAGGTGCTTACGCCATGTGGTGGAGGTTTGATCCTTTCCCAAGCCTATGGTAATCTATTCTGCTATGACAGGTAGTGAGAGATATCTTCCGTTTCCATATTGTAATTTATACTTTATTACACTCGAGAGATGTGAGTATCTAAACACTATTTGTGAGGTGCTAGTGTATGACCTCCGTGCTTGTCTATTGGTCTTTAGTGGAACGATTATTTGTTGTAATTACTTTTATGTTAGTGTTAAATGACCCCTAACTTGTATTTTGAGTAGAATAAAAGCGCATTTGCTTGAGGACAAGCAAATCTCAAGTGTAAAGGTATATGATGAGGCGAAAAATGAACCACTTTTAGAGGTTCATTTAAGCCGGAATTCGAATTTATTTGATCAAATATTGCCCTAAATCGTTCCTTTTGTGATTTTAGGTACTTTGGGAGAGAAATCTGGAAAAGGAAGCAATTCGGACGTTTTTGGAGCATAAAAGTGAAAAAAACGCCAAAGTCTTAATTTTCCTTGCTGGGAACAGTAGGTGACAGCGTCAAGAGTAACATCCTGACGGCGTCAAGAGTAATTTCCATGACGATCCAGAACAGATTTGACGGCGTCACAAGGAAGGGCGTCAAGAGGAAAATGCATGACGGCCTGGAAATGCATAACACATGATGGCGTCAAAAGTAGATCAAGGCAGTCCGAGAATTATTTTGGCGGCGAGGTGACGGCGTCACAAGTTTGGTCTTGACGCCGTCAGACCCTATTTCCTATATATAGTTTTCTAATTTTTACACATAAAAGAGAGAAGTTTTGGAGAAACCCTAAGTACGATTTTGGTGCGAATTTTACAGGTTTTTCAAGGGTTCGAACCCCTTGATACCTTTCATGTGTAATTAAGATAAGTGTTCCTTTAATTCAATCAATATGTCTATGTGTTGGTTGTCTATATCTTGTTCTTGTCTTAATTTCATCATGCTAGGCTAGATCTATCTTGTGTTTGCTTGGATCTAATGAAACCTAGATGTTGATTATATGTTGATTACTTGTTTATAGTTTGTTTTGGATGAATGAATTTATATGTTAGGCTTAAGAAAACTGGCTGATCTCCAAATGGTAACATGCTTGAACGTCTTAGGAAACATGAACCGATTGCACTAAGGTCTTTATTGGTTGTATTTAATGCATGAGCCACTGTTTACAATCCCTATGGTTGTGCTGGGCATGGTATAGGAGGAGATAAGAGCTCATAGAATTGGGGAGTTATGTGCGATACCCCATGAATGGTATTAAGGAATACAATCCGTCATCCATGCAACTATAACAAGTAATTAACGTGTAAAAGATGTCTAGGGAGTAGTGAAATCTAAGTAACACATTTTCTCCACTTATTGCTCACAACTTTAGTATAATTAGTTTATTTTTATTTCTAGTATTTTATTTTGATTGCATCTTAGTATTGGGTTAGTTGACTAGCAACTAATTCCGCCCAAATCCTTCAAACCCGAGATATTTACTTGCTTTCTAAAAAAATATAAAAATACAAAAATAATCATCTTTCATCTTTAGAACTAGTATTTAGGTTTTCTAATCCTAGCGACACTATTCCTAGCTGAACGATCAATCCCCCGGTACTTGTCACTATACTATACTACAACGATCAGGTACACTGCCTGGTGGGGGTTGTAAGCTTCTCGAGATCCCTTGAGAGGTAAAGCCTGGTGCAATTCCCATGCATCAGCCGTCATGTGTACACCTTATGCAGACCGTCATGATATTAACTCTTGACGCTCTACTTGTGACGCCTTTAGGTTTCTTCTGGGTCGTCATGGACTTCACTCTTGACGCCGTCAAATATTTCCTCTTGACGCTGTCATACACTGTTCTCAGCATGGAAAATTAAGTCTTTGGCGTTTTCTTCACTTTTATGCTCCAAAAACGTCCGAATTGCTTCCTTTTCCAGATTTCACTCCCAAAGTACCTAAAATCACAAAAGGAACGATTTAGGGTAATATTTGATCAAACAAATTCAATTCCGGGCTTAAATGACCCCTTAAAAGTGGTTCATTTTTCGCCTCATCATCGAGTAAGGTGCTTGATGAATTAGGGTACAAAATCAGAAAACCCCTGCAATGAAGAATTATCTATAACCTCAACATCAGTTTATATATGAAAAAATAGGTGAAATGAGGAATGTGATGTTACAGAATGATTACCTTCGGTATTCATAGATAAAAATTAGGATCTAGGGATTTGAATTGATTTAAATGATAAACATGGAATCAATTCAAAATTAGTGAGTGAAATCAGGAAACCGTGATTCATGTGATATGATTTTGAAATGTATAACTGATTGAAGTGATTAATGGTGAGAGGATTAAGGAAACCGTATATTCACATAAAATAGGATGCAGAAAAAATAGGGGGAAATGAGTGAATGTGTTGAAACTGATGTAAAAGTCAACCAACTATTGAGATATAGAGAATAAATTCAATGCCTTATTGTTTTTGTTTTTCAAATATATTCACAAAAACCACTTTGGTCTAGTGGTTTCATTGATGGTTGTTTACACGAGAGACCGGGGTTCGATTCTTGTAAGTGTCAAATTTTTTAACACATTTCCGGAAAATTGCTAAAATTGGAGTGCTGGCTGGACATTCCACGTAGGCAATCAAAATATTAAAATGTTGATGACAGGACAATTGACATGATGAGTCAGCATTATCTGCTTCATGTACAACTTTCATGTCTACAATCAACAGAGGGACAATCATACAGACTTCAAACATTGTCTGTTTGCTTGCTTCCTTTCTCAAATAGAGCCAACCAGTGTTCCTCAAGCACTTGCTGATTCAAGTTGGCTTGAAGCAATGCAAGAAGAGATGTTGCAATTTAAGAATCAGCAGGTTTGGATACTGGTCCCTCTCCCTGATGGTAAATATGCTATTGGGAGAAAATGGATTTTGAAGAATAAAAGAGATGCAAGGGGTATTGTGGTGAAAAACAAAGCAAGGTTAGTGGCTCAGGGGTTCAGGCAAGATGAAGGCATAGACTATGATGAAGTCTTTGCACCTGTGGCAAGAGTTGAAGCAATCAGGATATTCTTGGCCTATGCATCTTATATGGGCTTTATGGTATATCAGATGGATGTCAAAGGTGCTTTTCTGTATGGTGAGATTGAAGAGGAGGTTTATGTGACTCAACCCAAGGGTTTTGAAGACCCAGATCATCCTGATTATGTTTATAAGGTTGTTAAAGCTCTCTATGGACTACATCAGGCACCTAGAGCTTGGTATGCTAGGCTTTCTACATTTCTACTGAAGCATGGTTACAGAAGAGGTGCCATTGACAAGACTCTCTTCCTTAAGAAAGACTCCAGGGATATCATTCTAGTGCAAGTTTATGTGGATGACATCATATTTGGTTCCACTAAAGAAGAATGGTGTAGAGAGTTTGAGGATTTGATGAAGGGAGAATTTCAGATGAGTGCCATGGGGGAGCTCACTTTCTTTTTGGGTTTACAAGTTCAGCAGAAACCTGATGGTATCTTTATCAGTCAGGATAAGTATGTAAAAGATATGTTGAAGAAATTTGATATGGACAATGTCAGAACTGCCACTACTCCCTATGAAGCTCCCAAACCAAAGAACAATCTTGAACCTGATCTTCCTGTGAATGTCCATTTGTACAGGTCCATGATTGGTTCTTTGATGTATTTGACTGCTTCTAGACCTGACATTACATTTGCTGTGAGTGCTTGTTCTAGGCACCAAGTCACTCCACTTACTTCTCACTTGAATGCTGTCAAAAAGATCTTTAAGTATCTGAAAGGCCAACCCAAATTAGGTCTTTGGTACCCAAAAGAATCTCCTTTTAAGTTGGAAGCATATAGTGATAGTGACTATGCTGGTGCCAATATGGATAGGAGATCCACAACTGGAGGTTGCCAATTCCTTGGAAGAAGATTGATTTCTTGGCAATGTAAGAAACATACCATTGTTGCTACCTCTACTACTGAAGCAGAGTATGTTGCTGCTGCCAATTGTTGTGGACAGGTTCTATGGATTCAGAATCAATTGCTGGATTATGGGTATAATTTCATGAATACCACCATTTTTATTGACAATCAAAGTACCATTTGCATTGTTAAAAATCCAGTTTTTCATAATAGAACCAAACATATTGAAATCAGGCACCACTTTATCAGGGATGCTTATGAAAAACAAACACATTGCATGATTTAAAATTACGGTATTTCTAATTCTTCTGAATTTGGAGTCTCACCGTTTTGAAGTGCCAAGTGTTCAAATTTGCGAACTAAACACCCCCGAATGGTTTACCTTTTTCAAAAACTAAGTTATTACATACAGAGCACCATATATATATATATATATATATATATATATATATATATATATATATATATATATATATATATATATATATATATATGGAATAGCTTGGCTACAATTATTGTAGCCAATTGGCTACAATCCTTCCCAAAAAATACACATGAAATGAATTAGGGACCCACAGAAAAGATTCAGGACCCACAAAAAAAATCAGGGACCCACATTTATAGCACAAAATTGTAGCCACTTAGCTACAATTAATTGTAGCTAATATATTCCTATATATATATATATATATATATATATATATATATATATATGTAGTAAGGATCAAATGAGAAATATAATTAAGATGAGAAAAATGAGAAACAACCACAACCACAAATATTAGATGCACTCACAAAAATAGATGCATCTCCCTATTATTTCTCTTTCCTTATTTAAAATATGTGGCCACAATTTTTTCTCACTCTTCTCATCTCAATAATTCTTCTCATTAGATCCATACTCTATATATATATATATATATATATATATATATATATATATATATATATATATATATATATATATATATATATATATATATATATACTAGACTTCAAAGCCCGCCCAAGGGGCGGGCATGACTTATAATGATAATTCGTATGGTTTTAGTTTTCATGAAATTATGGTTAATGAGGTTGCTTATCATTGACCTATTTTTACTATTGTCAAAGAAGGCGGGTAAAAAAATGATCGGAAAGTTGATATTTTGAAAGAAAGAGGTGAAAGGTTAGCTTTTGAATGTTAAGTATAGTTGATGAATGTTAATTAATGAATATTAACTATACTTGATGAATGTTAAGTATACTTGATGAATGTTAATTGATGAATGTTAACTATACTTGATGAATGTTGTTGTGTAGCTTCATCCAACCCTTCTCCCAGTTTTGTTATTCTAAACCCTTGAATAAAAGGTTCCATAATTGCTGATTTGTAAGTCTCTTTTAACTGTTACTAAGCACAATATTCAAAATAAGATAATTTGCAAATGATATTTTTGATGCCGCATATACAAATGTTTACTTGATGAATGTTACATAGGCCTGATGAATGTTAACCATGAACCATGATCCATGTACCCATACCAACCTTCCTCTCATTATGAAAGCATACTACTCGTAGCAATTACTTTCATGTCATTCATATTGTTGAGAGCAAACATTTAAATGTTAATTGATGAATGGATGAATGTTAACCATGACTCATGATCGAGGTGCTCGAACCAACCTCCCATTCATTATCAAACCTTATTACCTATAGCAATGACGTACATTTCAATGATATTGTTGAGAGGTCACATACGAATGTTAACTTGATGAATGTTAATTAATGAATATTAACTATACTTGATGAATGTTAAGTATACGTGATGAATGTTAATTGATGAATGTTAACTATACTTGATGAATGTTATTGTGTAGCTTCATCCAACCCTTCTTCAAGTATTGTTATTCTAAACCCTTCAAGAAAAGGCTCCATGATTGTTGATTTCAAAGTCTCCATTAACTCTTAGTAAGCAAAATATTCAAAATAATAACTAAATAAACTTGTCGTGTTGACTGGGCGTGTTTGTTATTTCTACACGATCAATCAGAACTTGTTCCTGCTTGTGTACGGATGGATCTGCCTTGAGTCCTCTGAAGTTATTCAAAGAGTTACCTGAATTTCATTGAACTCCATAGGCCTTTGCTTGTGAAAGTGATTTTTAAACCACAATGCTGATATACTACACACAACAAGTATATCGATTGAAAAGAAGTCTAATGCATAGTACAATGAGCATAGTATAAAGAAGTTTAATGCATTTGGCATACGAAAGATTCATATGTTCAGTGCAATAATAGTTGTGATTTGCTGATGCATTGGTTTTCTATGATGAGAAATTGCAAAGACATACATAACATATAGGTGATTAATTAATTTAAAACTGTTAATTCAGAATCCTGCATATTTCAGTTGATGGACAACCATCAAAAAGATTGTAATTCTAACAAACATGAAATATTGGTATTGTCTTGTTGTATGCATCTTCATCAGTGGCGCAGCTTTTAAGGGGCCGGGGGGGGGGGGCGCCCGACCCCCCGAAATTTTTTTTGCGACGTAGGGGGTATATAGTTTTCGTGTAGAAAAATTTCGGTATATTCGGTTTCGACCCCCCGAAAATTTCGGTATACTTGAAATATAGCCTTAGGAAAAAAAATTTAGATCCCGACCCCCCACTTAAAAATTCCAAGCTTCGCCACTGATCTTCATTATGGAGTTCGTAATGAAATAGTTTGATGCGCATCATTTTTCCTTCTTCAAATCCACATTGTAGTCCAAATTGATTCCATTTGCCTTCCATCACTAACGACTTGATCTTTAAAGGGTTATTTGTGTCAGCAATTACCTTCAACTTTATTGAATAGGTCAAATCCATGTGAACAATCTTTCCTTTTTTGTAAGTATCCATGTGTAACTTATCCCATATATTTGAGTCGATTATCTGTTTGTTTAATGCATAATTTATTAAGTATGACATGGTAATTATAATATTTTGTTGGTGATTTTGGGCCAATTAGTTTAGATGACTTACCAATGGATAGTGATTTGCAGCGTCTAGTTTGATTATTCAACTCCGCTAATTTTTTTTTATTATTTTTTTAATGAAGAATATTAAATGTAGTCTCAAAGCCCGCCCAATAGGTGGACATGACTTGTAATTTTACAATTTATTTTTATTTGTTTTATTGTGTGTCATGACTTGTAATTATATGTTGATTAATAATGTTAGCATGTTGTCAAGTAAATGTAGTTATTGTTTGAGTGTGATCATTGTTTTTTTGAATGTTCCAAATAAAAAATAACAAAAAACAAAAGTATCGCCTTTGATGACTTATTGTGTTGATAATCCATTTAATATTTTTCAATGGGAGGCTTAAGAATAATAGTATAGGCAAATGTATTTTGTTTATATTTGATAGTATGTATATGTTTTAGATAAAAAGTGTTTAAATGAAATGACATGGCTAAGATTAAATTGTTAATGTATATATAAGCATAATCTTTTAATTTGTAAGTTTGTTATTGATCAAAAAATCAGTATTTTAATAATATTGAATTATTGATAAGAGTTTTTTAAAACAATGACAATGAAGTTAAGCCCAATCTATAACAAATAAATGAATTTGTTTATAAAGGTCCAATTCCTCATTTATATCCGCCCGATGGGCGGGCATGACTTATGAATATCGTTTGCATATTTTTCTATAGTGAAACATATGTGGTAAATGATTGTAGAGATGCGCGGGATAGACTTATGAATTTCGTTGAAAAAAGTGAGTTAATGAAAATAAACTATAACATACTAAATTATATACTAAATAGATTAAGAATGAAAATAAATATACGTTTATCGAATATTAGTGAAAGAAGTTACAAAGTGATCCGCAAGAACAACGTATACTACCAAATAAACTAAAATGTAAGATTAATCAAATGAATTATGACTTATATGAGTTATGATCTCTTATGGACTCGCACTTCAGCTGCATCGAACTGCAGTGCTTCCTGGTACATAAATGCCAATAGAAGACATGTCCGTCGCCATTCGTTTGCTCCTCACACCTTGAAAAATGCACAGATGAGATACTATTAACTCAAAAGCTCATGTCAATATGCAATTACTAATAAGTCCTTTGTCTTTTTGAGCGTTATGTATAACAGTTCAAAAGGTTTAATCTACTCTCAATATACACGTTTGACTCAGACGACCCATTTTAATTTTAACCCAATACCCATAAAAAGTAAATTACTACATCTACAACATTTATTTTAACCTCATATATGGTACCCCTTTTATAAAACCCTTATATCTCCAATCTAACATAGTTTGTAAATTTGCTTAAAATCCTAACTCACCAACCAACAATGGGTTCACCACAGGTGTTGTTTCTTCAACCCTCAATACCTCAAAATGTGCACCCATATCAGTCCCCGATGCCATCCAATGTAAGACTTAACTTGTACTTTGATGATAATATGTTATTCCCAATAAAAGTAAACATAAAATGCCAAATTTACCAGTGTAGGGTATCAACTACTTTCTTGCTCATCAAAAGGTAACATAAGTTTCTTATTTGTTTTCACTTTTGAACAATAAAGGATCCGTAATTTCTTGTTTTTACTTATGAACAAAGTTTTTTATTTTTTGTAAGAATTTGGTAGTTCCTTTTATTTATAATTTAAACTAATGTTACCTTTTTAGGAGACAAAAACCCACATTGGCAAATTTGGTATTTTTGTGTTACCTTCTATTGGCAATACACTAACTAATATTATATATTTTTTTAGATACAATATGTTCAGGTACCTTTGAATGCTCGTCTTGGAGCTCATGTCAATCCTGCAGTCAGAGGTGAAATGTTTCCTCAGCAACCTTCTGGGTTTAATTCTTCGAGGACTTTAGATTATGGACATGAAACATATACAAATCCTCAAGGATCTCTATCAAACCAGCAGTTCCAAACTGCCAACGTGTCTTTGCCTCCAAGAGCATTTCAACCAACAATGTTACCTCAAATTGCTGCCGGTCAATTTCAATACCGTAATCCCAGAATACATCCATACCCTCCTAACTAGTTCTACTTTCCGCCACTCAACCGAGATCACAAAAGAAAATAAACAAAAGAAAGTATATTGCCTCGCCGCTCAACTTGACATAAACCATTATAACCATACATATATTTAAGGATTAAGGCATCGATGAAAAATTTTCTACTACTCAACCTGACATACATTTTAACCAAACATAGCAATCACAGGTTGTTGGGATCATAGTTTTCACTATTTTATCAAGTCTCAGTCATTTGTAATAATGTTAGGTTGCTTAACTATTATTTACTTTCATTTACTAAATGTATTAAGTTTACTAGGCTTAAGGTATATAACCCATGGGCCTCAAAGCCCACGAAATGATGAAAGGAAGGAGAGGGAGTGTTGCCCTAGCTCCTTCCCTATATATAGAAGCCTTAGGTCATTTGTAAACTTGGTTGGTTATTTCATTATTCTAAGTAAACTCTTTCATTTCTATTTCTCATAGTGTCTTAATCAACCATCTCTCCTTCTCATCTTATTTCTATCATCCTTATACTTGTGTTTACATAAATTGTGACCTAACAAGTGGCATCAGAGCCAAGGTTATTATTTGTTGATTATTGTGGTCGAATCTTGTCAAAAGGCATCATCTTGAAGCTGTTTTACCATATTCCTTAACTGTTACATTTTTTACATTTTTTTTGGTTTAACAGTTTCATTTTTTGGTGCATGATGTATCCAATGGTCCAAAACAGTCCTTTGACTCTTATATCCAGTTTCACATAAAATAAAAATCTTGTCTTGCGTCATTTTTTGTCCAAGATACAGTTTTTTTGTTTTGTTTAACACATATATGTTTTGGTTCCATAACCCGTGAAGATTCTTTGGTCATAACCGTGGTCATAAAAGTGGCATGAACATGGTCTGAATATTAGTCGGAACATCGCCGAAATCCAATCGGAATTTCTTGTATAAGAAATTTACGATATGTACCGTTATTTCGAGAACACAAGTTGTTGTCGAGAACCCAATACCCTAAACTGTCGAAATCATAATCTCGAAAATGGGTTCTCGATAACATGTACTGAGGTTCTCGATAATTTTATTCTCGATTACAAAATACACCGTGTTCTCGATAATTGCTACTGAGGATCTCGATAAATTTCAAAGACAAGTTTCGCAATTACATGTTTACTAAGTTTCGAAAACACTATATGCCATGTTTCGCAAACTGTTGAGGAGATGAAGAAAAAGGAGTTTGACCATGACTCGTTTGACCACACAACCTAATACCAAATACATACACTCTTATTTGTGACCTCTGATTAAATCATCACCGATCAAGTTATTGAAGACTCATAAAGACCTCAGCCTTGTACATCATCAGTCAAGTGCCAAAAATTAAATAAATACGTGTTGTAATGTAGATGAAGGCCCACGATCTGTCTACTAACAAAACCAAACACACGAAACCATATCAAAGCCTAAACGAGTCACAACCATTCACTCCCCAACTCTTAAGAATAATTAGATTGATCTCAGTTCATCATTTCGTGGTACTCAAAATTTTATCAAGACCTGATGTCAACTAAACACGAGATGAAACACATCATCGATCTTTGTGAAGCAAAGCTTCATCTTTCACTATCCGAAAATCTGAGATAGAACAAAACCAAAGCTGGTTCATCCTTCATCTTTGTTCGGTTATGTGCAAAAACGTAAAACAACAACAACAATTGAACCTACCTGAGTCCTTTTTTTTCAAAAGAACTTGAAGCCTCTTACTTCTTGCTTCTTGACTTCTTTGCTGGTTCGAAAGGTACTGAGCAGAAAGACAAAAGGTTCGGCGGTGTTTATGTTTGATTCGGATTGAGGATGATAGATGATGTCTATGAGATATACGATTGGAAAGATTTGATGAGTAGGAGAAGATGTGACCTGAGAGTTATTCGTTGGGTGAGAGGATGTGATGGGGGCGGATGTTTAGTGGGTTATGAGTTTAGGGTTTGTAAGTATTAGGGTTAAGTGTGTCTTATATCCCTAAACTTTTGGCATAATGGATTTCGACTGGGTTATGTTGTGGACTATGATTGATGGGCCGATTCAAACCAACCGGGCTTACTAGTTATTATACAACATTTTGGGCTTTGCACGATCCAAAAATTGGTTTTAAATTGAATGGGCTGAAATATTCATTCTACTGGATTTAATATAGGCAATACGAATGTTTTGCCAAATTTTTTGGCTATATTAATTTAGTAGATTATTGATGTAATTGTTGGGGTTTAAGTGACATTATGACTAATTTCATGGGGATACATTTTTGACAAGTTTGGGAAACCATTATCTAATTCACTTAACCGTCAAAAAGGCTAGTTTTGGGCATTTAAACACAAGATGTGACTACGGCGATTATTCTTTATTATTTATTTGAGATTGACGTGGAATTTCACGGGTGCGTGTATTTAGTATCTGAAGATATCGGGGTTGGTTGGATGAAGATTCTTCGAGATCCTTGTTTGAGCTTTTAACCTTTACAATGACGGAGACTTGGTTATCTAGTTATTTTGTGATTCTTCCTCTCTATTACCACAAATAACTATCACTTTAAGGAGTTACGTTGTAGTGCTCAGTGTCACACGCTGTTGTGGATAATCAAGAGGTTATGTACTTCTTATACTTTATGGTTGGTTGGTTGATGAGTATAGAGTACTTAGGGATTCGATGGGGTGCGAACTCTCTACACCGCTCTTAGTCATACATCAGTGCAAGTTTAAGTCACAAGTTCGGGCTATTCTACTTCGCTCTCAAGTTCATAATATTGAGTTTTCTCCATCAGTAGTCACTACAAAGAGCCGCCAGAATGATAATGGAGTCGGTAAATAGTTAGCTGAGAGGAGTATTAAAGAGTAGAGTTGTTTATCAGCAGTTTATTCTCATGGGCTATTTATAATACTTCACACATAATCGGTTAGTTAGACATATGGGGTTACGCTGCCTCCGTTTTCCATCGTAAACATAGTGTGTATGCTTCCGATTTCGCGAAGACATCGTGGGGGAAGATAGAGAAGGTGTTCTTTGCTTTCTTTGACTTTTCTTGCCTTCTTTGCGAAAACACTCATTTTCCACGAGGTTCTGCAATTAGGGGGAAGAAATGTGCACATCAGGGACGCATAATAGACTCACGTGATCGAGCTTACAATTTTATTAATACCGTAGAGACGTCCGCAGAGATGATCAGTGGTTCAGTTTTGTGATTTTGGTGTAATCATTTCAACTCTCGCGGGTTGTGAAGTGTGAAGTAGCCTACTTAAGTGAGAAGATCTTGCTGATTTCTTGCATGTTACCCCCGAACGGAGCTTCCGCATTGAGCATAACCGTGATTAAGTAACTAGTCAGATTTGCTTGGTGTGGTTTACGGTGTCATCTACAAATTCCGCTGCGTACTCAAAACTTCAATAGTTAGAAGACATGTGGACTACATCAAAGTTTCGAATCTGCTGAAGACGGTTGTCAGTTTGGGGGGAAGCTGATTCAGAAACTTCGCCAAAAAGAAGTGTACGAAGAAGCTGCTAAAGACATGCAGCATGAATTGGGGGGAAGTTAATCCATTTCATGCATATTACATCATTTGCCTACAAGTAAAGATAAAGTTCTCAAGCCGGGGTACAAGATAAGGACAAAGAGCGTCAACTGTCGTCATCCTCAGCAATTTGAAGAGCTTATGAAGACCTTTCTTTATTTGTATTTGCACTTGTAGGAAATGTTGTAAGTAATCCCTTATGTCGCCCCATTGGGGGAAGATTGTTGGGATCAAAGTTTTTGATCCTAACACGTAAATGGAACAACATTTACGGGATTACATTTACTATCTTGTTAAGCCAAAACACATGGACTAGTTATGTAATATTGCCATAGTATAGCATGTGTTAGGCTTTATATACCCCTCCATACTTCCATGGAGGGGTGAGACTTAGTGTGTGTTTTTCTCATTTTCCTTATTATCAATAAAATCACCTAGTTTTCCTTCTCTCTCTAACAATGGGTTTCTTCTTCTTCCACCAAACCCGACCTCCCGAATCACATAATCAACATAAAACTATGATCCTACACAGGTTTTGGATCAAACTCATTTTGACCATTTAATCAACCCGTCTAACCTGCCAAGTGGCCTATAATCTGTATTTTAGCTTAAAAAGGTCATTTTAATCACACAATTTGTAAAGCAGTTCAAAATTTAGGTAACATGATTGGCCGAAAGCTGGTCACAGTGTATTTATTGTGCCCAATACCTCCTGATAATTACTTTCTTAAAAAAATTATGGATTAGGAACATCAGGACCATCAACCGCTGCATGATATCATGGAGACGCAAACAATAATGAGAACAAAATCAACCGTAACTGTTTCACAAAAAAAAAAAAATAAATAATAATAATAAAATAAAAACTTGTTAAATAGGTTAAACGGGTCAAACATATCGAAAGTCATCGAATGTAGGTATTTAATGTATAAACCTTTTAGATGATATTAGATAACAGATTATTATTGAAATTATTGAACACGGGTTATTATGATATCAAGGCATCTACAAAACCATGTTGCATTGAAGTAAGAACAGGCTCCAATAAAACAATAAAAGGTGATTTGGCTATTGAGATCTTACCTTACAATATGGTCGCACTTCTAGAAAACCAAGGTATTTACACGTTATGATTTGGCATAGCAGACTCGTGTCTAAGAATTGCTACTTGAAAAGACGGTGCAAGCTGTTCCTCACTTCTGGTATGCCAACCTCACAGCTGCAATTAAACACCACGTTCAAACACCAACTTCAATGGATCAACGCCATGAGAAGACTTGCCTTTGGTTTGACTATGTCGGGTTTAGTAAAACCCGATCCTGAAACAAATTATTATACTCTCTAATTGTAAAAAGTTTGAAACTTTATCAAGTCCAAGGCACTAAACTTACCCCAAAACTGGTCTTCACTTGATCTGGTCCGTGAGCTTTGTTGGACGAAAGAGTCCAAAATCCAAAGTATTTTTAGCTGTTATAATGTGTTTCATAGCCCCTCTATTATAACTGATATATATCAATATACGCAACTACAAAAGGATAATGAAATTGCAGTATAGTAGACACATTCAAGCCCGCAGTTGAAACTTATTCATCATATTCAAGAGATACATAGCTTAATGATTTGAAATGGGTCGTTAATAGATGAGTGTTTGGCATTGCATTTTTAAGAGATTATAGACACATGGTTGTAGTCATTCTAATAGTAAGAATTAAACTCAGAATGTGTCAATATATGTACCAAATGTGTGTGATAAAAGATTGAATTTTGATACCTGTTGCGGTTCGGGTTATTATTTTCATGTCTTCAGACATTGTGGCCAATCTACCAAGCTCAACAACTGTATTTGAATCCGCTACTGCTGCTTTAGCTACAGCCATCATCGCAATGGCATATGCCATTGTCTGTCGTTTCTGTTCCTCCTCATGGTCCTTCACTTTCACTTGATGACTTATCTTTAGGACCTGAAACACCATCTCCTTTTCATTGCAGCCTAGGGAAGGAACTTCCTATAAAGTCTACTAATTTGAGGTATTTGTCCCTGATAAAAATCAAAGAGAACATTGTTAAAACCAAGGTTATTCAAGTGATAACTTCTCCATGTACTTGAGGTTCCAGTACTGCACACCACTATTCAGTTATCCCAATAAGTATAATTTAATAAAGATAATGAAAGAACCCAAAAAGTAACAGTTTTGAATTACCTCGTCAGTTGGAACTGCAAGTCCATTGGCGTAACAGTATCAAATAAGGCTTAGGCAGGAATTTATCATCATCGCCCGTAAAAAAAAGGGTACGCGGTTCAAAAAATATATCAAAACTTCACTCGGATTAATTCATGGCTTGGCTGCACACGTGGAGCTTGTGTTTACTTACTTGCACCGGATACATGTGGGCATGACATTGATGTTCCTGATTGGAAATTCCATTCTATGGATCGTTGATCAATAGGAGTTGAAGTTGGTGGACATAGATACGTACTGATTCGTTCCACGTAGCATGATATACTATCCCATATGAACCTGTAAAAATTTATGTAAAGCGTAAACATTGTTGTGATAGTTTTGGCGTGGCCATTGATCAATAGTTTGCATAAGCTCAAATGAGTAACAAAAGAGTATGCAAGTAACACTGGATACAGGTATGTTGGTCAATAGTTGAACCTTCCCAAGTATGTACACAATTTGCTTGTATCGCACTGGCTTAGATTGGTATAGATCTTGACCCTATATAAACAAAGTAAGGATTGAAGAGATTTTCAGAAGGCTTCATAATGATATTGGGGTTAAAGCTAAAGCTGCGAACGTGTTTTTAAAGAGAGATGTCTTACTCTAAGAGCAGGCTTCACATCAGGATGGAATACCGAAATAGTATTTCAAGTATGATTGGTTTGATTATATATTTCATATTGAACCTCAAGTACTACATTACTTTTAACATACCTAATCATTCTCTTTTAAGTCTCCCCACCACGCCTTTTAAACGTTTTGAAACTTATTTCGTCCTGCAGCCTTCTGTCTCATTTTCTCAGTAATCTGAGCATCAATCTCTATATTATAAAGTTTTCTCTAAAATTCATGGAAGATAAAAGAACAACGAATGCATTTTGCAACCATGTTTAATATTTAGTAGAGAAACAATACCTAAAACAAACTCATGCATTGCTGTTTTACGAAACCACTGGTTTCGTCCATATTGAAACCGGAATTAAAGCCTAACTGAGATTTCGTAGTTGTCTTGCCGTCTTAGGAGAGTAGGGTTATAAACTCAAAACTTAATTTAATCCTATCTAATGGTTGTTTAAATTCGGATTCCAATTAACTGTATTTAGATTAGAAGTAAAATTAGTTGCATGCCTTTATAGATTTGGAGTTGCAAAATGGTAAAGCATTTGATACAGATTCATTACCATGGCGTTCGGTCCCCGTATTGGCATAATTTAGTTCATGTATTTTCATTTTATTTAAAACAGTAAATGGGTAAGACGCGTTATCCCTTGCATATTTCAGTTTAACAATTGGCATTCGCATACCCGTTTGTGATTGAACAACTGAGGCTGGTACTTTGCTCTGCGCTGGAACAGGTTGCTATATGTCCTCTATTCAGGCCTGTAACAACAAATAATATCATCGAGTTAGTATAAAATCTTCCAAATCGAACGTCAAATTTAAAAGGGCATAACAGTAAGTTGAAACCTCTGTAACATGTTAGCCATAGAAGGTCACAAATGAACAGTCATATTATCTCGTGTAACTGACCATGCACGGGCTGTCACTCTTTGTTGCTTAGCTCATATAACAATAGCAACACTAACCGGATTAGTTTAGCAATTGACATTTACATACCCGTTTGTGATTGAACAACTGAGGCTGGTATTTTGCTCTGCGCTGGAACAGGTTGCTATATGTCCTCTATTCAGGCCTGTAACAACAAATAATATCATGGTGTTAGTATAAGATCTTCTAAATCGAACGTTAAATTTAAAAGGGCATCGCAGTAACTTGAAGCCTCTGCAACATGTTATCCATAGAAAGTCACAAATGAACAGTCGTCTTATCTCATGTAACTGACCATGCACGAGCTGTCACTATTTGTTGTTTAGCTCTTATATAATAAAAGCAACACTATAAACCCTTAAGTATGCGACCATATAAGAGTATATCAACACAATGTGCTTTAAGGTACAGATATCTAACAAATAAACATGTATGCACACGAATAGTAGCGGAAAAGGTATCAACCTTGAGCTGATACTTTAGCAATTAGAGGGGATTCAACCGATATTTCTCCTTTTTGGGTAAAGGTCGATCCTTCACACCATAAATATCAGTCACCTCCTTACTAATCACAACATGGGTTTCTTCTGTACTAATAATATTGCTTAACGCAGTGAAACGTAATCTACCTGATATTGCCACCATTGTGAATGCAAGAAGTGTACCTACACCAACCTGAAACCTAAAAAATCAACTGTTAAACTCCTTATAATTCAATGAAACTATATAAAACTTCTGAAAGAGAAGCTACTACATACCATGCCTTGAATCACAAGTCAGCCATTGTTAAAATTGATCAATAACAATAAAAAGGTACCTTCTTTGTCCATTTGAATCACAGGTCAGCCATTGTTAAAACCCTAAAAAGGTTTTGGAAGAAAGATAGAGATGTATTTCAAAACATGTCTCATCATCCTATCTTAACTGTGTAAATTTATAAATAATAGAAAAACATGAGATTTTGTAGGTTTATAATAGACTTACATGAGGAGCATGATATTATGCGATTGTTGATGTTACAGATCCTGCCCAAAATCCCTACGGTTCCTGTAATATAAAATCAGTGAAATCATGTGTTTATTCATATATAACATCTGACCTTCTGATGAGGTAATAGCATTAAGAGATGTTAAGAGTACCAGATGATGATGATGATGATGGCCGCTTGCTGTCATTGAATGATTTTCGGTATTTGTTTTATAATAACTTAATATGTTCGTATATAAAAACCCTAATACATTAAATATGGTACAACCTTATTGGTTCATTCATGCAATATCAATTATGTGTTGCAAAATATATCACAACCATTGGAATGCTCCAATGGTGAGGTGTTTGTTTATTCGTGTCTACATCCCGAGTTCGAATCTTGGCAACTCACTTTTTAAATTTACTATTCCGAATTTTTCAGTGGTGTATGCTTAGGTGGACAAGCATTAATTCCAAATTCGAAAATCAATTAAATGAAATAAATTGTATCCGAAATTTTAACAAAATTTAAAAAAAAAAAATATGGCATGTTGCTTAGGTAGAAATATTAATAAAATTGCTTAGGTGGACACAATGTGATTACATGGCACTCAAACATGATGACTGGGCATTGAGGTGGAAACCTATTGGGCATTGACCATGAATATGTGGCAAAAAATAGTCAAACACCTCCAGTTATATAATATATATATATATATATATATATATATATATATATATATATATATATATATATATATATATATATATATATATATATATATATATATATATATAGGGATAATTGGTAAAATAGCCCAGTTGCCCAAAGTTTAAGCATATTTAGCCCTTTTTTGAAAATTCCCGTTTTAGCTAGGTTGCCCTAGGCAACTATTTGCATAGCCAACTACAGAGTGCCACGTCGGGGCAACTTTCGTGTGTTTTGGACAACTTTTTTGTATTTTGGGCAACTTGAGGACACTTGTCATCTTTTAGTTGGCTGTACGAAAGTTGCCCAGGGCAACCTGGGCTAAAACGGGAATTTTTCAAAAAAGGGCTAAATATGCCTAAACCGCAGGGTAACGGGCCATTTTTGTAATTTTCTTATATATATATATATATATATATATATATATATATATATATATATATATATATATATATATAGGGAGGTTAACGTGGAATAGTGTCTTAAAATAGGAAGAATAGGAAGCGATCTTAACCGTCGGATGTATCAACAATGAGATGATTAAATTAAAATGGTACAATGGCTTTATGGTAAATATCATGAAACTCAAGGCAAAAATTACAAATCAAATTTGTTGGCTTACACTCGCCTCTTTACTCTTTACTGTGATATTTTTTCTTTGTCTTCTTAACATAAATTTTACTGTATTATTTATATTTCTTTCACATAATTTAATGTCCAATGAAACTCCATAACTCCTGTATCTTTTATATATAGTGCGTTGGTGTATTTCTTTACGTAAACCGATACAGGTAACTTTGATTAATATATTGATCATGGCCTTTTTAATTGATAAACACAAGTTTTCATTCATTTACGAGTAAGAATTGATACTATGATCGACTTTTATAAATATCTTGATCGTCGCATCTTTGACACACATAAGAAATCATGATACGCATGTATCGGTTGATACACCATGTATAACTTATATACATCTAAATCTACATTTGATACATATAATCATTCCGTCGAATAAGGGGTGTTTGGTGGGTTTATTCTCGCGGGATTATTAAAGTCGAAAGAATTAGTGTTTGTTGGTGGATCTTATACATGAGATGATGGTGGTGGCTGATGATGGAAACGATGCCAATGGAAGACGTGATAACAAAGATATTTATATCGTCACATTATAGATTCCGACAATGACGACGGTGTCTTGGTGTCTGTTAACGGATCTCGATAATGGCGCTCTGATTACTTTCATTGATGCCGGTGATTGCAATGACTAAGTTGTCGACCACATTGATCAAATAACAGAGAACAAATATAGGAGGTAGTGATATTAGCATGTAAGGTAGAATGAAAAATAGACGAGATGGATGCGACTCTTTTCTTATGAGAGAAACACATACGTGATATTAAGATGTAAACACAAAGTACGTATCTGAAACACACAAATAAAAACTCAAACGCATGTGTTTTTACAAAGGATACACAAGATTACCAATTTACCCTTTTGTGTATTTAATTAATTTTTTTGCTAAATAAATTAAACATCCACTTGGCATTATTTCATTGGCTTCCTACACTATTTTACTTTAAACACTATCTCACTTGAACCTCATTCTATATATATATATATATATATATATATATATATATATATATATATATATATATATATATATGAATCGACTTACATCCTGTTATATTTAGAGGTCTAGGTATAGTGACACTGAAAATCAAAGCCATCTACTCCATGTAAGCACAACACAAAATAAAACCGAACCAAAATTCACCCTCACTCATAACATTGAAATCTAGATCACTAAAACACACACTAAAATCGCCGTAATCGGGGTGACATCGTCCCTTAACACTGATGATGTCTATAAGAGATGTATGAAGTGACATTGAGAGTCATCTCATAACATTAAAAATGACTTTGTGACATTGTGAGTTACTGCATAAACGAACTTCTTACTTTTGTAAAAGCATTATTTCATGTAGTTTTCAAGTAACTTAAAGAGAAATTTACATTTTTAGTCCTCATATTTATAACGAAATGTTCTTGATATATTCAGCATCCGGTGTTCGCGGTATTCAGTTTATAGAACACACGAGTCGAGTTTCGTTATAACCACGAGGATGTAAAATGCAATTTCCTCCAACACTAATAAAGCATTGGGCCAAAACTCTAAAAGGACCTATCTTACCACTTCCACATCCCCCAATCCCCTTCCCAAACACACCCAATAACTCAAAACCCTGCCTCTCCCCCCACCCACTTCAAAAAAACACTTCTCTCAGCTCCCTCCGACTAAAAAATAAAAAAATGGAATCACGGCGGCTACATTCAGATTCCGATAACCGCACCAGACCTACTTCCGGCCACCTTTCACTTCAACCTAATTATACGTGTCGCAAAGTTCAGGTATACACATATACACATACACAATATTATATATATGCTTATAAATCGATTTATATTTGTGAATAATAATAAGTTAGGTTTATCTGATTATTTAGAGATATAGCATGTGTAGAATGTGTTTAAATTAGCTGTGTGATGTTAGTGTGTGAATTAGGGCTTGTAGGATTTTAAGTAAGCCGTAATTAGTTAGGAATGAAGTGAGTGTATATCGTGTTGTCTGAGATTAGTGTGTGAATTAGGGTTTCCAATAACCCGACTGATACGGTTGCTGTAAGTAGTTACTAACATAGGCGGAGCCACTTTATAAGTAGTGGGGGGCGATGCCCCCAACCAAGTTCTTGTGGATACACAAAAATATATGTAAAAGAAGTAAAAATGATGGGAAAAAAGTCCAGTGCCCTCACCCGTAAAACCAAAGTGACCTCTTCGTTTTCAGCTTGTCAACAATTCAAGAGTGGTCTGATGCAAAAAAAAGTTGTTTTCCGGTAACTTTTTAGATCGGAAACTATGGAGATGGAAGATAATGGGTAACTGTGAAAAGTGATTGTTGGATACTCGGATAATGGGGAGTGGGCCAATAGAGATAAATATAATATTAATAATAATTAGTCTTTTCATTGATATGTGATGGGGTAAATCCGTAAATGTATAATATAAATTATTTGGTTGGATATAGTTTGGATTTGAGAAATTTGGGTTTTCGTTTTAATGATCAGTGCCAACTTAGAATTTTAAAATTGCATGAGTAGAATCTTAAGTGTTATACGGAGTAAGTAGTATACTTTTAGAATGCTTTTGTACACTACACAACTAACATAATTCATTAACATTAAAGATTTTCTCAAATGCTTTCTGCATTAAGTTTTTGGTATGATGGTCGCATTTCTCTTCTTTTTGTTATTATATTAATAAAAGCGACACTGTTTTATAACAATCTTTACGACACAAATATTTCGTTAATTTTTGGTATTTGATCAATGAATATATTAAACACAACGTGAGTTTTTTTGTATATAAACTAGCTGAAATCACAAACCAAATTTTATCTTATCGACACTTATAAACTTATACTCCGTAATTAGTGTTAGTTGCATTGTAGCATATCACTTTTATTGCATATATTAAACCCGACCCGACCAGATTTTTTAAAAAGTTATGCTAAAAATGACATCTCCAAACATGTTATTAAACTCATCGCTCGATCCCCCCCGTAAACACATTTCCTGGCTCCGCCACTGGTTACTAAATGTATAAAATGTGACAGTAAGTTATACTTAAATAAATAGGTGGAAATAGGAAAATGTATATTCTGATTCCGATAACCGTTCCACCACACCTTCGGTCACCTCTATTAATTGTTTATATTCGGTTTATATGTTTGATTACAGCTGTAGCATGTGTAGAAGTGATTTACTTTATTCTGTGAGATTAGTGAGTGAACTAGGGATTTTGTAATTTAAGTACTTAACCGGAACTGTAATAAGTGAAAAAGACGGAAAATCGGGATTAGGACAACGTACATTCGGATTCCGACAGTGTCGCCGTAAGACCTGGCTCTGGTTATCTCTTAGTTTAACCTTACTACACGTGCGTCAAAGTTCAGGCGCACACACACATACGCACACTGATACATCTATTCATTATGATATTCGATTCATATTCTGAATAATAAGTTGTGTAGAGGCTGTTTAAATTAGTTGTGTGATATTAGTGAGTGAATTAGGGTTAATTCGGATACGAGAACCGGACCGATAAGGGTGGCTATAATTATTAATTACGAGTAGTTACTAAATGTATAAATTGTGTTAATAAGTTATACTTAAAATAGACGGAAGGTCGAAATTAGGAAAGTGTATATTCGGATTTTGATGAGCGTGAGCGTAAGACTTAGCTCTTGTTATCTTTCACTTCAATCTAACCGTAGCTGCTTTAATGATTAGGTATATATATACATATATGCACACTGATATATCTCTTTCTTAATGATATTCGTTTTATATTTGTGAATCATAAGTTAGGTTTATCTATATTGATTACAGCTGTAGCATGTGCAGAAGACTAGAAGTGATCTAGAATTTAAGAAATTTTGAATTCTGTTAATTGGACTGCTGACGTGATAAGTCAATGTATAAGACGTGTTGATAAGTCCTACTTAGAAAGACGGAAAATTGGAATTACCAACAATGTACATTCGAATTCAGATAATCGGAGGTTACAATAAGGCTTGGTTTTGGTTATCTTTCACTGCAACCTAATTAGTAATTACACCTGCCACAAAGCTCATGTATACATACGCTAGGGTATATCCGGATATGAACAATATTAGATTTCTATTTGTGAATAATAAGTTAGGTTATTTGATTAGTTAGAGATGTAGTTTGTGTCGAACGTGTTTTAGTTAGTAAATGGAGTGTGTTGTGCTGTGTGAGATTAATGACTAATTGACTAGTGAGTGAATTCAGGTTTATTGACTTTAAGTAATCTCTAGCCTTGTGTTTGATACTTTAGAAATAAATGTGTATAGTTGTGGTTTACAAGATAAGAGTAATCGTGTTACATCCATGGCCAAACTAGTGAGGATGTTTAATTATCGAACGAGGTACTTGCTTATATTTACGTAAGATTCATATTTATAGATGGGAAAAAAACATTTTGAACCTGTTTTGAGAATCCCTAAGCTAATCCCCCATTGAGGCGCTGCACCCTTGGACTCTTGCCTCGGTTGCGGTTACAAGGTTGTTCTGGAACCATTAGTCTCTACATCTTAACAGTGATTTGCGTAGAAGTGAACAATATATATTAGTCTTAAGGGTTGTAAAGCGTACCATATGTTCGTGACAATATATTAGTTACCTTGTTTTGGTGTAGTTGCAAACACATATATATTATCATGTAACTTCGGGTGACTCACAATGCTCTCACGGTATACTAAGTGCAATGTTGTTTGTTTTTTGTATTTGACATTCTATTCAAAGAATTTTACGTGTTCATAGTTGTGGTTTGAGAGTTTATGGTGCTAGTGGTCTTGATTTCAGGAAGCATTGGATCACTTGTCATCTATTGATCTAATAGAGTTGTGTAATGAAGCTAAAGTGGAGCATTGTAGGGCTACAAGGGACTTGAGAGGTTGTGGACGTTGTGTTCAAAGCGTGTTGAATTCGTGTGGTCATGCCTCTCTATGTGAGGAATGTAGTCAGCGTTGTGATGCCTGTCCAATTTGCAGAGTTCCGATACCAAAAACTGGGAATAGACTATCTCTTCGCCTGTATTATGAGTGCATTGAGGCTGGTCTTATTTCCAAGAGATATGATGATAGGTTTCAAGAAAAAGATGGGGAGAAGCAACAAACAGCTGATGTTGAGAGGCTGTATTCGTTCTTTGATGTCGCCTTGGAGAACAATTTGTTGTCCCTGATCTGCCATTGTATCCTTATTCAGCTTTTATCTTATTATGCTTTTGTTAAAACTCACATCTAACATCGAAGCTTCTTAGACATTCTTTTAATAAACCAAATAGATAACTTGTTTTATTTAAAAAATTGTTATACCCTCCTTAGTAGTCAGTTTCGTTTTCCTTAACAGCTTGTCAACAGATATTACAGATGTTTGCATGGATGAAAGTGCCGTTTCTAGTGACCCAATTGTTGCTTTGCTATTAGATGAAGTGGTAGTCAAAGACTGGTGCAAGAGAACATTCAAGAACATTATTGCCGAGCTTCAACCTATTTGTATCCTTTAGTATTTTTATTTGTATTTGGTTGTTTGTGTTATAGAATCAGGACCATTTTCTTTGACTGGCCATAGACAATCTAAATGTTGAGGAGATAAAGGAAAGGTCAAGCGTACTTCTCAAGTTTACAGCGAGACTAAGCAGCATATCAGTTGTCCTCGAAGAGTTGGAATCATCTTTTAAGGGTTCCCTATCTGCACAGCTCCATGATATTAACCACCTACAGGAGTGCATACTAAAGACGAAGCAGGTTCGTAATTCAGTGTAGATTTTATTTAGTAAAGCCTTCCTTTTTAGGGGGTTGTTTGGGTAAGCGTATTTGGGAGCTTAATAGCTTATTGTGTTTTAAAAAAACCATTTGAGCTCATTAAAGGCGTTTGGGTAAGTTTATTTCAAAGGGATTATGGACCTTTTTTGGGGGAGAAGTAAGCTAATAAGCTCAATCTTTTTTCTTAGGGCTTTTTGTTAATGCATAAGGTATTAAGCTTTAGCTTACTCTAAAATTCCCTTAGTATGCCTAATATCTAGTTAGGTACTCTTGTGATAAGGGTCCATTATTGTTATCTTTATTCAATCTGCATCTTCTTTTCTGAACCATATGTTAAATATGTATGGTGTGCCTTACTGATATCCTTAGGGGCCCTTGTTACAAACTTAAACATTAATGTCTTGGATTGTGTTGGTTGCATAAGTTTTTTTTGGCGGATTGCACAGAAGTTAATGTGCATTTTCTCGATGCATTGTCATATAATATACGTGTGGCTGTAGTTTCTTTTAAAATGTAAAGAGATTGAGAGACACCATTTTGAAGAATTTTAAACTGACAAAAGCTAGTTCATTTCTTCTTGAAAAGATGGGATTTTCTTGAGATGGTTATTTGCTTACAACTTTTGCACTCGGATTTCTCAGCATATGGAGATGATTATTTGGTATGCAAGGAACCAATCTCTTGAAGGTTTAAGTTGCCATGCTAGTTTCTTGTCATGGCGTTCTGATGTCCGTGAGAGAAAATCAGTGGCAATCAAACGTGCATGGCCATCCCCAATAGGAACCCCAGCACAAGAAGGTGCAATGCTATTCATTGAAGATGCTCTATCAAATCTTGATACACAACAAGAGTATACAACAGATAGGGATGAATTAGAGATTGCTTCACTGCTGAAGGATGGGGGAGGCTTATCATTTTCTCGAGTTAAAATAGAGGGGATGGTTGGAAGCTATCCTTTTGAAAACCTGCGGTCAGCTATCGACATTCTCTTTTTGTGCGGAAGTTCAGATCTGGTGGTTGCAAAACAAGCAATTGTATCCTTTAATACCCTTTTTTAATAATACTTTCAATTTAATGTTTGTTTTCTAACTGGTTTGCTGTGATGCTAGCTGGATAACTCTCAGCTGTCTGCGCAGAAGTACTTTTTGTCTCCTTAACCTAAACTAGCTCTTGTATTATCTGTTTGATCGACTTTGGAAAATACCTGATGACCAGTGGAGATACTGTATAGATGATTTTTCTGCTGCATTTAACATAGCCAGGCATTCAATATTGGAATCATTTACTTTCTATCTTCTTGATGACCCAAGTGACGAGGCCCTGCAGGTGCATGTCTTTGATCCTTCCGTAACTTTCCAAGTTTTTGTCTCTTATGTGAACTTGTATCATATTTATTCCCACTTATTCCATAACTTATGTAGATAATTATGTTTCTGTCACTAAAACTTTATCATTTACGTATCAAGACAATTGCTCAAACTTCCAACAATTTGCTGTTTTGTGAGAAGGGGATGCTAGAATCATTATAATTTCTATTAACAAAGGGACCATCGTATTGATTGTCAATGCTCAGAACTATGATAAGTGTATACATACATTACATGCTTAATTGGAAGTAAATATTCTTGATCTAAACAGTGCTTGAGACTAAATTAGGAAGACTTATTGACGCTATTTTGTCTTTTCCCTCTCTCTCCTGAAATGGCTACATATTTTATATTTGAAGTGATGTCCAAGGTTATTTGGCTATTAAATAATAGTATTTGACAATAATGATATATAATGTTACAGCATAGTTTTCCCCATCATAAGTTCAACCTGTACTTTAGAACGTCTAATCGCAAAAATTGTATATATTTATTTTGATGCTTTCCCTACTGTTCTTACAAGACTGTATTTTGATGTGCCAATATTAGGTCTCATTTCTTTATGTTTTGATATGCTGACTGTTCATTGATGGCATTTCATAGGAAGCTTGTCACCTTCTCCCAGAGATATCGGGCCCCACTACACACCCTAAGGTGGCACAAGTTTTGTTAGAACGACAAAATCCTTATGCAGCTCTTATGGTTTTACGTTGGTCGGGGAGTGATAGTGGAGCAGAACTGGTTTCACTTAATGAGGCTGTCACTGGTGTTCGAGTGAGAGTGGAGTGTGGACTTCTAATTGAAGCCTTTATGTACCAGAGATCTATTTGCACCAAATTTAGGAAAAAGAAAGTGAGGCATGAGCTGTATGATGAATCTTCTGATGGATTGAATGATGATTTTGAAGCTGAGTTGAATTGGTTGGAGGTACTTGTAACTGAAATATGTATTCTCTGTATTCGAAGGAATTTGGTTGATCGGATTATTGGCTTACCATGGAATGTGGACGAGGAGAAACATCTACACAAGTGTCTTATGGATCATGCTTTGGAGGAACCTTTAGTGAACTCAGGAAGTCTTCTTGTAGTGTTCTATTTACAGGTATCTTCACCAATTCTTCCTCATTAGTTTGAAGTTTTAACTTGATGAGTGTCGAGTTCTAACTTATCATACATTGAAGCTGATTGATTTTGGGATTTTATTATGACAAATTTAAATAAATAAAAAAACTTGCATGTTTACTATGTTGACGTATTGTATGATGGTATACATTTGTGTCTGAACAATAAAGATGGAACATGTTGTAGATTATATTTTATAGCATAAGCATTCCATCATAGATTAAATTTTCTTGCATAAGCATCCTGTCATAGATTGTATTTTATTGCATAGGCATCCTGCCAACAATCTATAGCTCTAGGCTCTATAAGTGACACAACAGCCTCCATGCTTACACATGCAGAGGTTGTTTGTTTCATGACTGTGATGTGCTAAAATGAACCTGTTAGGTAATGGGCTAGGATTGTGACTAGGAGAAATAAGTATAGCATAGACCATAAGAACCATGAAAACATTTCTGATCATAGTGAAGCTAACGAATTGATAGGAATTAAAGCCCATCATCACCTAAATGAATTATTGTTAGATCTTATGCTGTAACCTTAAGAAGCAAGGACAGTTTGTTCATATCATGTTTCCTCTATGAAATGTTTATATCAATTTAAGAGTAAGAAATTGATTCATGGGCCTAAACATCAACGTGAAAATATGATGAATAAAAAGATAGCGGCACATGGCAAATTCAAAGGAAAATGTGATGAGGGAGAAAAAGCATAAGCCATGAGTCAAACTTGAATGGATTCAGAATATATTTAGGTTTTTGGACCCATGTCTCATACATTCATTACTCTAACCTTAAAGTATCCTCTAAATATGTCTTAATATTCAGCTAGTTATAAGAAACTGAACAACTCCATTTGGATGAACCTCCTTGCCATGCTTGTAACAATCATATAAATATTGGTGTCTGACTAGTTATCTTACTAAAATGTATTCTCTATTTTATAGCGTTGTCGATATGGGGAAGCATTTCATGTTGATCAGAAGCTTCAAAGCTTTGAACAGGACTTTATTTCCAAGAATCCCGTTGATGAAGATGTAGTAAACAGAATGAAGACTACACAACATTGGAGAGCAGGATTAGTTGTAAGTTATTTTCTCAACTTACCAGAAGTATGAGTGAAAACCATTACAGTTTAACATGTTAAAGTGTCATTTTGGTGTAGGGAGGAATACTTTTATACTTGTGTTTTGTGACTTATCTAGTGTTGTTTCCAGCTTTTGTACTAGATAACTAGCCATCCTTGCATATAAACTGATTTAGAAGATAAATTAATGAAAAATCACATTTGTATATAATCAATTATATAAAGCCCTCGTTGATTTGATGATACTGCAACAGTAAATATAGTAATTTGAGTTATAATTAACTGAATATTATAGAGTGATAGTTTTCTCTTGAGTTGAGTGCATCCTCAGGTTTTTTTCTTTGAAATAATCTTGTGAAAAAACCTTGTATGCCAAGACTTAGCTGAGAAACCAGATAATAATATATTAGAAACACACGGGGAATGAGGAATTGTAGGAGCAACCTTAACTTATCCTATTACTTTAAATGGACTTACTAGTAGGTTGGTGAGAAAAAGATTTTCCGTTATTAGAAAATTCACTAGCTAATTTACTTGTATTCTTTAGGATTTAGTCGATGTAATATCGTCCAAGTCAATGAAATTGCTTAACCTAGTTCTGATATATTTTGTGCAAGGTTTCACCTTTGCTAAGTTTAAGCAATCAAAAATTTGGGAATGGGCTTGTGGCCTGTGGGTGTTAGGAACATTAAGTTACCACACTAATACATAGTACTCGATATAAGCTATTTTGTCTTCCACTTACTTTTTAGGTACAATTATCTGATTATATTTTAGCATTATAATTTAGCGATTGAGTTGTGACTTGTAAATCGACAGGGAAAAAGCATACAACTACTTCCAGAAACTGAACAACAAAAGGTTAAAAGCGGACAAATGACTGAAACGGTTCCCATGGAGAGGGAGAACAATGACCCCACTCTTCCTAGCATCGCTGAACCTTCTTTTGTCAACTCTTCACTTCTTTTACAAATGGGCGATGAAAACTCGTCACCCAAATCATCTTTTCTAGTGCCCCCATCAAATTTAGGTGGATTAACAGCTTATGGCACTCCAATGGTTTCACAAGTGAATACCTTTAGTGATACTGAAAGAGGAATGAGCATGCTTAAGTCCATCAGTAAAAACTTCAAATTTGATACTACACCTTTAAAAGAATTTAATAGAGGTTCTTCAAGAGTTAGGAAGAATAAATATCTACAGAGTGAGTCGGTTGACCACCTTCCCGGTTCTAGCCCATATTTTGGAGGTGTAAATGCTAATCCTGAAGATTCACCTAGTAGCATTGGTGGCTTGTTCAAGTCTTCTCGTGAAGATGGGCTCTTGAAAGCGTCTGGTAAATCTGCACGATCAAGCAGACTTGGTAGAGATGCTGTGGAGGCTTCAGGTGATTTTATGGACATGTCTTGGAGGTAAAATACCTTTTAATATCTACATAATTATAAGTTCCTAATTATATTGCCATATAATCCGATCAAACACCTAAAGTGCCCTTTGATAAATAAAGAAATCTTAATCGAGCAAATCAATACCATGATGTCTAAATAGCTGATAATGGACAAACATTGAGTTCCCTAATTAGCTAAACATTTTTCTATTAAAATGTTTGGTTTTGCTAAGCATTCTTCTTAAAATCACAAATATGAGATTCATATATACTCACTTTAATCCTCAGCAACAAAGAGGAGAGGCGTCCTGTGCAAACAAATTTGAACGGTGGACCAAGATGGAGGTCAGACGATGCCGACGATTATGAAGAGCAGCAAAGTCCCGACAGACTTCCAGGACTTGATTTTAACAACACACCCTCAAGAGGATTAAGAAGAAGTAGACTCGCCAGAAGATGACTCCTTTCAAGATTTTGCATCATCCTCAACAATCCTGTCCACAATAATTAATAGGTAGATCATAGCTGGTTTACAATTGGATTGCATGTGCTCATCAGGTGAAAAAATGCCGTGCCTGCATCGGCTCTTTTTTTGCATGTTTTTGTATGTTGCATAAGGAAGCGGTGTCGATTCCTGGGTAAGGAAGCTATTGTTGGCTGTAGTTTTGTATCTTATGATCCAAAATGACTTTATTAGTACAAATTGTGTTTATTTATAACTCCAAATTATATCTTTAAATTTTAAAGATCATATTCCAAATGTTAGAATGTTTTAGAGAGCATGTGGTTTAAATTTTGATATAATCTTAGTATTGGGTAAAAAGAGTAATGTATTCATGCCAAATGTTAGAAAACCGCTACTTCGATTTAATTGTACAAAACTATATAGAAAATATTTCTGTCTTGCTCAAATGTGTAAAGAACTAAAGAATACTTGTTAAATCGGTAAACTGCACTCGATAACAAACAAACTGCGTTTTAATTCACACCTAGTTCCCGAACAAACATGCACCTGTACCTGTTTATCACTTGCAGTGCCATCACCATTTCTGGCTATCGTCTGCTTCGATGTACAAATGGATTTGAAGGCTTTGAATCCTGTTTTGGTTGTGGCTAGTGTGTGAGTATGCGTTTAGTGTGATCTCCATTGATGTTTGAATTTGATTTGTGTGTGCGAGTTGAATTTAGTTTGGCTGTCAATGGTGACTCGGAAGAGGGGCTGGTTTGTAGTCTAATAATCATCATAATGTTTTTTTGAAAGGCATCAATATATTAAAAACGCAACAAAGACGATACATACAAACAACATTCCACCTCTCCAAACAAGACGCTTAAAGAGAGAGGAAGAGGGGCCGGTTTGTAGTCTAATAATCATAATGTTAAGTGTAATCTGAGGCCCGTCGGTCAATTAGTGTGCTAGGTTTATGATGCAATGTCTATATCTCTGTTTCGATAGCCATAGGGACATGACTAAAAAATCGAGTAGGAGCTAAGTTTGAGTTTACTCTATTCTATCGAGATGAGATCAATATAAAACTTATATTTGCCATATAACCAATGAACCAATCATTACCATTCATTTTTTTTTAATCTAAATTAATAAAAAACTATTTTCCACATTAAAAAAAAAAAAAAAAAAAAAAAAAAAAAAAAAAATTGCAAACGGTAAATCTTCAAGCTACAAAAAGTACACCATCACGAAGAGAATTAAATTAATTTTCTATATAGATATGCATTGTTATATACTTTCGCCGAACTTTTTTTTTTTTTTTCGCCAAGAAAAATCACATATGATTTGATTTTAACGAATCACATGTGATTTTTACAAATCACATGTGATTTTTCTGGGCGAAAATAAAAAAAAAAAAAAATGTTCGTAAAAAAAAAGTTCATGGAAATTATATAAAGATGCATATCTATAGAAAGATAGTTTAATTCTCGTAACGATTAACGGTTTGCGAGATACTTAATTTTAATAAAAAAGGTTAAAAGTTTATTTATTTATTTATTTTGATAAAAAAAAAAATGAATAGATAAGATTGGTTCATTGATTTTATGACAAATATTAGTTCTATAATTGATCTTTTGGCCTATTCTAAGGAGATTGCCAATAGGAGCGCCGGGCAGCTAGGTTGGTATGGAAGAACTGTTGCGCCGCGGGTTGCCTTGAAGCGGTTTGCGTTCATTCCCCACACAAAGAATTATAAACTTACTTCAGGAGGGCAATCTTCTCTTATGGCCTTCACCTCCCGCCCGGCCCGGAAATAGAGAACCGCTGCTGCGGTATGGTCCAGAGTTGAAGCTGGCTAACATAGGGCAAGGGTCCTGATGGGCACCGCGCAGTCGCTCCTTTTCTTCATTCATCAGGAGGTGGGCTGCCGGGGGGGGGGGGGGGCAGCAACTTGTCCTTCCTTTCTATTTCTCGGTAAGCGTTTTTTTTCATTCATTGATTGATTTGATTCAAGGTAGCTTTAGCTTGCTTCCAAGTCCAAGCGCTAGCGGTAGAAGCTAGTTGTCAGAAGCGAACTTCCGGTATGCACGGTTTGGTTTGGGTCGGTTTTTGGCTAAAACCGAAACCGAACCGAAATATTTAGCATTTACAAAATCAAAAACAAAAATAGTTAAGTTCTTTGCTGTTCGGTTTATTGTCGATTTCAAAAATTCGAGTTAACATTTAAACTTTGAAAGTGTGTTATTATTATTATTATTATTATTATTATTATTATTATTATTTATTTTTTATTTTTTTACACCAGAGCCAACTTTATTATTATTATTATTATTATTATTATTATTATTATTATTATTATTATTATTATTATTATTATTATTATTATTATAGGCAGGAAGGGCGCGGAAGCTACCGTTTCTAGAATGCAAGCAAGCTAGCGACTCTCCTAGTAGCGAAGGAAAGGGGCATTCGGGAAGCGACTAGTCGCTAGTCTAGTTCGACACCTTGTTCTCAATTGAACTAGTAGACAGACGCCTCTGGGCCATATACCAGTCATGAGCGATAGCGAAGCCTAAAGAGGCGTAAGCAGTAGCTTCTAGGGCGAAGAGCTACCTAGTCGATGGGTTCACTGATCACATACGACATTCTGAAAGTTGGGATTATGACATTATGAGAAGCTCTATGGCACCCACGATTCCCAGTAGTAAGTCGTCGGCATATCGCGCGTAACAAATCCTTATTAAGTAATGGCCTACCTATCGGGCGCCAATACAATAAAAGAGAAAGCGACGTGAATCTCTTTCAAATAATTGTAAGGTACCGGCGAGCCCTTCCTTACGTGGCTTACCACGAATGAACTTCTACACAACGACCGACAAACCAATGGCATATGCGGTATGCGGGTGTCAGGTTTAGGTCTAGATGGAGGTTACAGTTCCGGTTATGGTTCGAGTGGAAAAGCACGTATCTTGTACCCAATATTCTAATCAAATCCAATAGGTCATTACAACCCAAATAATCATTATCTCATGTTCTCTACATACCACACATACGTTAATTACATTAAATTTAATTAAGAGTATTATTCAATAATTCGAGCATCACGGTTGGTATCAGGGTTGGTGGTTGCAGAGTGGGAGGCCAACGGGCTTTCATAAGCTTTTTCGAGTGGAGTTATAGCTCAATTGAACTATGTTGCTCCTTGTGCAAATGCATTTTCTTGTGGAGTTGTACCTTTGAACAAGACAAAAATTCATGAAAAAAAAAAAAAAAAAAAAAAAAAAAAAAAAAGCTCGATTGAAGTATGTTGGTTTTGTTAAACTGTATATGAGTTGTATCCTAGTAAGCACATTTATTGTGATTAGCATAAATGGTGATTACCAATCTACCCAAAATAACCTAATATAACCTCCTTATATGTAGCCCATGGTTTGTCATTAATCCTCAAGCAATAACAATTATCATTATCACACATCACTTTACCTTCTTACATGGTATCAGGCCTAATCGGTCCTCCCTCAAAATCCTAAACAAATCCGATTCAGCTGCCACCTCCGGTCGTTGGCTACACGCTAGAGGTTTAGAGGGCCCCTTTTAAACATTAATCACTGTCATTTTTCATTTTCAAATAACAAGTTATTTTCTTAGATCTGTGATTCTTCAACAGTGTCCTCTCCTCTGCTTATATCCGAATTACAAACCCACTAAAAAGATCGTCCCTCACCCTCCCTACTGCTTCGTCCCTTATCCTCCCTACTGCCACATATCATCAACTCCAACCAATAACAAAACCCATCTCATGCAAACACAACTATCAAGACCTGTTTTTCTTTTTTATGTGGTTGGCCGTTGGTTCTATGATAACCAATCACCACCTATTTCCTTTTAGTGGTTGGCTGTTTGTTCTGTGATAACCAGTCACCACGTTTATATTTTCTTTTTCTTCTTAGATCCAACCGAAACGGTTGTGAATAAACTCACGAGGGTTGTATGGTCTTGGTGATGTTTGGTATGTTTTTGGTATCTTGGGTGGTTGTTTATATGGTTTCAGTTATTTAGATGGTATCATGGGACTTAACATCAGATTGCAATAGTCCTTTTTGCACATTCTGGCAATGACGAGCATCAAGTGAAGCAACTTTCTTGGCAGCAACAAGTTGTTTCTTCTTCTAGTTGTTGTTAATGATGATGATAAGAAATAAATTGATGGTTTTATTTGTACGTAGGAGCAAATTGGGTTTAATTTGGGAAAATGACAAAATAAGTTGACATGGGATCTGATGGTGAATGAGTGGGGATAAGAAGATGTTAAAAAAATAATAATAAAAAAAAATAATAATAAATAAGTGGATCTTTATGTTTTTCTAGAGAAAAACACGCCCTGTTTGTTTGGAAGGTTCTTTGAGGGTTGAAGTTTTAGAACCAACATTCGTTTATTAGCTTTTAATCTCCAGTATAAGCTTTTGCGATTTCGCCGCTCGGACAGCGGGGAGCGCTAAACTGTATATGAGTTGTATCCTAGTAAACACATTTATTGTGATTAGCATAACTTATGGGTGATTACCAATTTACCCAAAATAACCTATGTAACCTTCCTATATGTAGCCCATGGTTTGGTATTAATCCTCAAGGAATAACATAGAGAAATGATTGGCATGCTTAAAAAATATGCCTAATTTTGTGCCTAAACATGTGTGTCAACAATTCATTGGTTGTATCAACCGGACCCACCTCTTCACAATCCAATAAGTCAGTGACACATAAGTTAGGCACAAAATTAGTCTTATCTTTTAGGTCTCCTAATCTTTTTCCTAACAATTATCATTATCACACATCACTTTACCTTCTTACAGGTCTTGCGCAAATGCCTTTTCTTGCGACTCATTTTTGTTTCATTATGTGTATTAATTCTTACTCATTTGATCTGTTAATAATTTTGATTTGTGGCAACTCACGACTCAAAAGAGTAAAGGTAAGGTGCACCGTAAAAAGGTTAATTGAATAGATAACATTCAGCAACAAGATCGTGTGTGAAATTTTATAATTGTATTTATTATCCGAACGAACATGCACAAAATCTTGTATTCGTTCAGTTAAATAAAAGAATATGAAAATAAGTCTCATTCGTTCAGTATGTCAAATTATAAATCCGTTAATGTTTACTTAATTTTGAATATCGTATATTTTTTTATTAATAGCGCAACTGGCGCAAAAAATTACTCAAGTTAGAGGTCATTTTCAATCAAGTTGTTGTTATTATTATTATTATTATTATTATTATTATTATTATTATTAATCTTTTTTTTAGCATAAACATGTAGCCAATTTGCTAAATATTTGACGATAATCCGTTAAGTTTTATATTTCAAGTCCGTCGCCGTCACCACCACCAATCACTATCGCTACCATCTTCCCCACCACTAACCCTGCCCACCACTACCACTACCAAGCACCGTCTCCAACCACCAACCACCAACGACAGTGATGGGTGGGTATGGTGGTGATGGTGACAATGAGTTAGGTTAATAATGACGACAGTACTGGGTAGCGACGATGGGCGCCATTTGGGTAAAAAAATGATGGTTGGGGTTGATGGAGGTAGCGGTGGGTGGAGTGGGTAGTGGTAGCGGTGGGTGGGGTTGGTGGTGGCAATAGTGGTGGTGGGGTTGGTGGTAGAGGCGGTGCTTGGTAGTGGTGGTGGGGTGGGATGGTGGTGGCGCCAGTGATTAGAGGTGGTGGCTACGGCGATCGACTTAAAATGTAAAACTTAATGAATGATCGTTAAATATTAACAAAAATACCTAAATGACCAAAAACATATTTTGCCTAGCTTTTATTCATAAAAAATAAAAAATAGTAGGATAACTTGACTGAAAATAACCGCTAAATTAAGTACTTTTTGTGACATTTGCCTCTTTATTATACTAACTAGAAGGGTACTTGCGCAATGCGGCAGCGGGTACCTGGTCACTAAATGGTGGCGATACTGTTGATGATGGCGGCAGAGGGCGGCGGGGATGGAGTAAGGTGGAGATTGGTGTGTTTTGAGGGTAGAGAAATATAAGCGAAATATCAAATATATTGCGTGTGTTATGTGTTTGGTCATTGGTGTATGATAGGGTTATATATGTAGTAGGTTGATTAAAAGTTAAGGTTTGGTTTTAATGGATGTTACGGCTATTACAAATATGGACTTCTAGAAGTATGTGAATTTAAGACACTTATGAGCTATTACAATTTTTTTAAATGAGTTGGATTAATATATGGTTGTTATAATTTACAACAACATCAACATACCCAATCCTGCCGGAGCAGGGTATGGGGGATGTAGAATGCAGACAGATCCTACTCCTACCCCAGGATACACCCAGGAATAGGGAGTCTGCTTTCAATGAAACCTCCGGCAAGTGCAGGTGTGCGGGTGATAGGGGAAAGCAAAAAGAGCAAAAAGACATTAAACAACAAGCAAAAAGTAGGCAAACAAAAGCATGAAACACAAACAAAAACACATGGGGTCTATAGCTAAGGCAAAGCAAAAGCAAGAAAAAGCAGACAAACCTAGGGAGTAACAAAGAGCAAGGCAAAGCAAAAAAAACAAGGAACCAAACTAACGCAAGGGGCAAGGCAACAAAGGGGCGCCTAAAAAGCCTAACACCCAAAAAAAAAACACCCAGACCTACAAAGCCCTCATCCGGGACTACCCGCAAACCCTAATTCTATCTCTCCATGCCTTCCTATCTGAGGTCATGTCCTCGGACAAGCGCAACTCCTTCATGTTGAGCTTAAGTCTATCCTCCCACCTGAGATTGGGTCTACCCCTTCTTCTCACTCCATCTACTACTAGCGCTTTGACTTTTCTAACTGGCGCTGATTGTGGCCTCCTCCTGACATGACCGAACCACCTCAACCTTCCTTCTCTCATCTTCGAGATAATATTCTCGACTTCGAGTTTAGCTCTAAAAACTCCGTTCGGGATCATATCAAGCAAGGTTTTACCACAGGTCCATCTTAGCATTCTCAGTTCTGCCACCTCTACCCTGTTGGCTTGGACCTTGGTGATAGACCAACACTCGGACCCGTACAACATAGCCGGTCTAACCGCCACCTTATAGAATTTTCCCTTTAACTTTAAGGGGACGTTCCTGTCACAAAGGACTCCCGACACCGCCCTCCATCTCGACCAGCCAACTCTAATCTGGTGGGTTATGTCCTCATCAATCCTCCCTGATTTGTGAATCATCGATCCCAGATATCTAAAAGACTCCTTGGGTGGCAGGATCCGGTCACCAATATGGACATCAATTTCCTCGTCGTGTCCTGACTCGGTCCTCCTAAAATCACATCTCAGGTATTCAGTATTCTCTCTGCTCACCCGCAGACCATTGTCTTCAAGAGCCTCCCTCCAGTGCTCAAGTCTGTTGTTCAGCCCTTCTGCCGATTCTGCCACCAGCACAGTGTCGTCAGGAAAAATCATGCTCCACGGGATACCTCTTGTATCCGTCTAGATAACTCATCTAGAATCAAGGCGAAGAGGTAAGGACTGATGGCGGATCCATGGTGGAGCCCAACTTCAAGAGGGAAAAACTCTGAGGTCCCTACTGTGGACCGTACACAGGTCTTAGCCCCCTCGTACATATCCTTAATAACCATCACAAATCTCCTTGGGGTTCCTTTATCAATAAGCGTTCTCCAAATCAACTCTCTTGGTACGCTATCATATGCCTTTTCAAGGTCAAGGAATGCCATATGCAGGTCCTTTTGTCTTTCTCTATATTTCTCCATGAGACTTCTCAAAAGGTTAATTATAACACCCGAAAATCTCAAACATAAATAATCTAAGTATGTATAAGATAATATATGAACTTGTACAAGACATGAAAACACAAGACTATAAATTCAGTACAATATAATCTATGTTACATGTTTATAAGAAACTATGGGCTGATATTTCATTAATAAGCTATCATAACACAAAACCAAGTCCAAGCCCACCTAAACTAAACATGGAAATAATCAATCACTTCCTTAAGACACGGCAAAAATTGTTTAACCTCATCACATCACACGTTTCATATCAAGTTACCATTTAACCGTATCTTTTCCACCAAAACTAAACCCTAAACTCTCTCAAAAACAAAAAGCGGCTGCCATTCTATTTTGTCCATTTTCCATCAGATTCTAAGTAAACAAAAGGTGTTTGTGATCGTGGTTGGAGTAGCTTGGACGTGGGTGATTGCTATTTCGAATAGGGCCTTGGTCTGTGAGGTTGAGGCGGTTAGAAGGTGATCTTGGTTCGGTTTTCGGCTGAATTCTTTGTGATTCGATCCTTTGTGTGTTCTTGTAATCACGCATCAAGGGTAATGTGTCCTATCCTTGTTCGATACGACTCTTACGTGTTTAATTCTCGCTATGCTTAGATTTCTCTTTGTTAGCCTTGTCGATTTGATTCAAATAAAATCATAAAAGTTGCACATAAAATAATGATTTAATGATTTGTATATCAACAAGAGAACTTGTGTCTTGGTTTCTGTTTTGGTCACGAATATTATTGTAACTTCATATACTTGACTCCTAAAACTCACAACCAATCGAATATAAAGATAGCATACGTAAATATATTGGTGACCTGTGACGTTAAAGATGAAATTGCATGAAATTTTCTAGACTTATATTGCATGCATATATATACATATAAAATTACAACTAGTTATGCAAGCATCAAGCATGTATATGTAAAATATATCTGATATAAAATCAAGAGATGGAACATGTGTACTCTCGGCTTATTTTTTCAACAAGGAAGGTGTTTGTTTCGGCTTATATTTATATCCCAAGATAGGTCGTGTCTCGGCTCATTTTTTTTAAAAACCAAAGAGGGTATCACGGAGTTGTTTTACTTTCAAAATAAAAAGGGTGTCGTGTCTATATGGATGAAGTGAACCGGTGTCGAGTTATAAACAAGTCTTGCATGATTTTATAAAAATGTTGGGTCGTCGCGGCATAAATATTAATATCGTGGGTACGTTAATACATTATATAAAATTATAATGACGGGGTCCAAAATTATTATCGTAATATTAATTTATTAAAATAAACTTTAAAATAATTTTATTTAACGTTTTAATATTTAATTTTGACAAATTACATTTTAGACCCTAACCTTTACTAAATTGTCGTAATTAACCCTAACTTATTATATGGGTCATTTTAAAACTTAAATATTATTTAATCGTCGATAATAACCTTAAGGTATTAAAGTACTAATTCGGGAAAGTTACTTAAAATACAAAGCATACTAAAATAAGTAACCTGATTCATTTGGAACATAAAATAATACTTGATTATTATATTCGTGTAGATCCACCGAAGAAGGAGTAGTTTCCATATCCGTTTGCTTTCTTTTGGTAATTGGTTGCTTTGCATAAGGTACAGATATTCTACCCTTTTTCAGTAAGGGTTCCGATCTCATGACTTTCGATCCTTTGACTTTGATTCGTTTGCTATCATATGATTCATTTGATATGAGCCTTTGCTATGATCCCTCTGATATGATTCGTTAATCCACTTGATATTATCATTTGATAGGATTCTGTTTGCTATCCATTCTGTTACGATTATCTGATTACTATCTCATTAACATGAGATTCTGTTCATATTATTGATATGCTATGATTGCTTTGTTTATGGATAGCTCTGTTCTGATATGTATGGTTCTTATGCCCGAGTTTTTATTCTACTCATGGAGGTACCATGGGCGTGTCATCGAGGCACCGGTGGCATGACACTATCTGGGGCGGTGTGATTAGTCCCCGGCGTTCCCTTCTGTTATAATATGATATGATATATGTGATTACTTATGGCCATTCTGTTATATATATGCATAGTCTTGCACTTGTATATGTATTCTGTTTCAGGGAGCGTATGGATGCATCCTAGGATTTGTATGATATGATATGATATGTTATGGCTTAGTGACTGGATGTACGTGCCCTGTACTCCTTTCACTTCTGGTACTTAGAGGTCTCCCCTCTTCGTACATTTATGATTTGACGGATATATGATTATGTGATTTGAGACCTATTCGAGTGACTCTGGTAGGTCGGCTCGTGGCTTTCCGTATGTTCTATGTGTCTATTCGAGTGACTCTGGTAGACACGTCTTTGTTGATACGTGCTCTTTACTATGAACTGATTACGCTTACATTTGATATCTCTATTATGTTTCATTCAGTGATACATTATGCACATCCGTATGATCCTTCTCATTTGCTTTTGCTTATTACTTTGCTTTTCATATATATATATATATATATATATATATATATATATATATATATATATATATATATATATATATATATATATATATATATATATATCTGTTCACTGAGCTTTTTATGCTTAGCCACGTTTCTTTTCCATGCGGCAGGTAATAAGCGGGAATCTGGGCTCGAGTGACGAGAGTAGGAGCTAGTGGACCTACACTTTAGTTTCCTCATCATTTGGACTATTTGGATTTATATTGAACTTATGTTGGACCTCATTTATTTCATTTCCGTTAAATACTTTTATTGGGATTTTGTAATGTTAAGTCATGATGTTCTTGACTTATTTTAATTATGAAGTTTCCGTCTACTTTATGATCTTTTATGCTTTGATATGTCACCATAATGTGACGCTTTTACCCTTTATTGGGTTGGGGTGTTACAATTATGGTATCAGAGCTCTAGGTTTTGACCTGTAGGACTTAGACTATGATCTGTGAGGATTGGGTAGACATTAGGCTTCCTCCTGATTCGATCTTTCCTTTCGTATTTTGATTCCTAACCATTAATTTCTTTTGTTGGTACGTTTATGATCTTTCAGATGGTTACCACTCGTTTCACCGATGAATTCACTTCCAACCCTGCCTTTGAAGCAGCAGTTCAGCGGCGGGTGGACGCATTGATTCCCAACATTACTGCCCGTATTGCTGAAGAGATGCATCGCAACCACCCAGGTTCTAGTGGAGGTTCGGGTGGTGGTAACCCACCATCTACTATCGCTACATGGTTGGAGAAATTCTCGAAAGAGAAACCCAAATCATTCAGTTCCGCTTCTTCTCCTTCTGAGGCGGAGGATTGGCTTGGTCACATTGAAAAGTTGTTTGAAGTGTTGGGATGCGGGGACGAGTTCAAAGCGAGGTTGGCAACTTACAAGTTTGAGGGTGATGCCTTAAATTGGTGGAAATCCTACAAGGCGGCTAAGGGTGATGACTTTATGACTACTTTGACTTGGGCTAGTTTTCGGGAAATCTTCCTTCTTCATTATTTTCCAGTGTCCGAACAGGAGAAGTTTGAGCGTGAGTACCATAATATCTACCAGTATAAAAAGGAGACTAGTACAGATTTTATGAAGAGGTTCCTTAGGTTGGCTAGTTTTATGGGTGCAAGAGCTGGCACTCAGGCTGAACAGGAAAAAAAGTTCAAATGGGCGTTAAGGAACGAGGTTCTGGAGGGTATTGTCAACACACACTTTGATGATGTCGCCCAAGTGGCAAATGCGGTTCGTAATCTGGAGATTCTGAAAGAAAGGGCCAAACAGGGAGTGAAGAGGAACCATGAGGGAGAGCCAGTGCAGTCAGGACAGGGGAACAACCAGAGGGGAGGTGATTCTAGAGGTGGTGATCGTAGGGGCTAGGATACACGGGGATCTGATAGGCAGGGGTATGGTAACTACCGATCGGGGCGTGATTATCAGAATCGCGATTATCAGCATAGAGATCAATAGAATCGTGGTCGACAGGATTATCGTGCTTCGGGTTCGTATAGGCAGAGAGGAAATAGGGATCAAGATGCTTGCAAAACGTGCGGAAAGTTTCATCCGGGGAGGCAGTGTAATCGGGTTTCTGGGGATTGTTTCTTGTGTAATCAGATGGGGCACATGGCTAGGGATTGTCCCAAGGCAGGTAGTGGAAACAACAATAACAGGGGATATGGTGGTGATCGTCAACGGAACAACAATAGGGGATATGGTGGTGATCATCAACAGAATAACAACAGGGGTTATGGGAACGATCGTCAGCAGGCTACCCAGGGACGAGTTCATTCTTTGACCAGGCACCAGGCTGCCAGTACTTCAGGTACTATTTCGGACACTCTTCATTTATTTGGTCGTACAACATTTACTTTATTTGACACGGGCGCTACACATTCAGTGATTTCTAACTCATTTGCTAAACATATTAATATACCTGCAACACCATTAAAACAAACTCTATCTATCTCTACTCCTATGAAGAACCGTGTGATCATTGATCGTGAATATCTAAACTGCCCTATTCGTTTTGACGATAAAATCCGTTCTGCCAATTTGCTTCCGCTGGATATGTACGATTTTGATATCATCTTGGGTATGGACTAGTTGTCCGAGCATCGGGCGACAATTGATTGTCATACCAGACGAGTTATATTTGGTAATTTGTATGCTCCGGAATTTGTTTACCAAGGTTCCAAACCTGGTATTTCTGTTAAGATCATTTCTTCTCTAAAAGCTCGTTCACTACTTTATCATGGTTGTGAGGGTTTTCTAGCTTCAATTAAAGATACTTCTTTAGACGGTCCTTGTATCGATAATCATCTCATTGTTTGTGAATTCCCTGACGTCTTTCCTGATGAATTGCCGAGTATGCCACCCGAACGGGAAGTTGAATTTAGCATTGATCTAATTCTGGGTGCCGAACCCATATCTAAAGCTCCTTACCGTATGGCGCCGATTGAGTTGAAGGAATTGAAAGAACAGTTGCAGGATCTTCTTAATTCTGGTTTTATCCGCCCGAGTGTTTCTCCTTGGGGTGCTCCGGTGCTGTTTGTGAAAAAGAAGGATGGAAGTATGAGGTTATGTATCGATTACCGTGAGTTGAACCGTATCACCATTCAAAACCGTTATCCGCTTCCCCGTATTGATGATTTGTTTGATCAGCTTTAGGGAGCTAAATTCTTCTCTAAAATCGACTTGAGATCAGGTTACCATCAGTTGCGGGTGAAGGAGCAAGATGTTCCTAAGACAACATTCCGCACTAGATATGGTCACTATGAATTCCTTGTGATGCCATTTGGTCTAACGAATGCTCCAGCTGTTTTCATGGATTTGATGAACCGCGTATTTCATGAATACCTCGATAAATTCGTCATCGTGTTCATTGATGATATTTTGGTATATTCTAAGACGAAGGAGGAGCATGAGCAGTATCTTCGCATTGTTTTGGAGATCCTACGACAGAAGAAGTTGTATGCAAAGTTTTCTAAGTGTGAGTTTTGGTTAAGGCAAGTAGAATTTCTGGGTCACGATGGTATCAAAATGGATCCGGCAAAGGTTGAGGCTATCACAAAATGGCCAAGACCTACGAACGTGACTGAGGTCAGGAGTTTCTTGGGGCTTGCAGGGTATTATCGGAGGTTTGTAGAAGGATTCTCACGTATAGCTTTGCCTATGACACAACTTATGAGGAAAAGTGAGAAGTTTGTGTGGACTGATGAGCGAGAACAAAGTTTTGAGGAATTGAAGAAACGATTAGTCTCGGCTCCTATTCTTACTCTTCCTTCGGGTATAGGTGGCTATCAAATATACAGTGATGCATCAAAGAAGGGTTTGGGATGTGTCCTCATGCAGCATGGGAAAGTGATTGCCTATGCGTCTCGGCAGTTGAAACCTTACGAGGAGAATTACCCAACTCATGATCTGGAACTCGCAGCGGTGATTTTTGCACTTAAGATATGGAGGCACTATCTTTATGGTGAGACTTGTGATATCTTCACGGACCATAAGAGTCTCAAATACATTTTCACGCAGAAAGAGTTGAATATGAGACAAAGGCGCTGGCTAGAACTTTTGAAAGACTATGATGCCAACATTCAGTACCACCCAGGTAAGGCGAATGTAGTGGCAGATGCCCTTAGTCGAAAATCGGGTATAATTGCTAGTTTGGAGATCGAGCCTCATTTACTTAATGATATGGAACGTTTGGATTTAGAGCTATGTGTTCGGGGTTATGATGGATACTGGGCTAGTTTAAAGGTTGAATCTAATCTTATCTTGAGGATTAAGGAAGCTCAGAAGGATGACGGTGAGTTATGGTCCATCATTCAGAATATAGAGGAAGGGAAACAGACGGAGTTTCGGGTTGATGATGATGGCATTGTTTGGTTTGGAGACCGTCTTTGTGTTCCTAATGATTCCTCACTTCGGGAGGCTGTGTTGTCAGAAGCACACAGTTCCCCATTCACCATTCACCCAGGTTCTACCAAGATGTACCAAGATTTGAAACAACATTTCTGGTGGAACGGTATGAAACGGGATGTAGCTTTGCATGCGGCTAAGTGTATGACCTGTCAGAAGGTTAAGATTGAGCATCAGCGCAGTGGTTTATTACAACCTCTTGAAATACCCTGGGAAGCTCGGACTCGGCTAACATCCCCGGCGTACCGGTGTCGACCCGGTGCGACGCGGGTACCGGTGCGGAATCCGGACGGGACGCGGGGAGGTGAAAGTGGACGCGGCTGTTCCCCGAAGATGAGTTAACATGGATACCATTTTCATCTTTACTCATTTTTATTCGACAATACACAAAAAGAGGAGATGTTGGAGGTTTGATTTGTGGGCGCGTGTGGTATCTCAAACGAAAGAGGAGATGGTGGAGGTTTGATTTGTGGTGGCGGTGTAGTGGTAAGAGTGGCGGTGATGGTGATGGCAGGTGTGCCGGCGGCGGATGTCAAAGAGAGGGAGAGAGAGAGAGAGTTGGTTTTTAGGGTTTGGTTAAATGAAAATGGGGAAGAGATAGAGGTGTAGGGTTAAAGTATTGTTTAATTTTCAGAAATTGCAAATGAGTCCTTATTGTGTTATCTATTTTGATGTTTGTCCTTGTAGTGTTTGTTGTGTTAAAGTATTATTTAATTTTAAGAAATTGCAAATGAGTCCTTGTTGTGTTACTCATTTATATTGAGTTCCCCGTGTCCCCGAGTCCATATTCAAAATTTGAACTCTTTCAAAACGAGTCCACGGATCCTTGAAATCATATCTTGAAAGGTCCGACCCTTGGACACGTACCCGAGTCCGACACCCGTACCCGAGTCCGAGCATCCTAGGAAATACCTACATGGAAGTGGGATCAGATTTCAATGGATTTTGTTACCGGTTTACCTCGTACTTTTCGGAAACATGATGCTATCTGGGTAGTTGTCGACCGTTTGACTAAATCAGCTCATTTCCTACCGATTCGTAAGGATTTCTCTGTAGGCCAGTTGGCTAATATTTTTCAGCAAGAGATTGTTCGTCTTCATGGTACACCAGCTGCTATCGTATCCGACAGAGATCCTCGTTTCAACTCTCGTTTTTGGAAAAGTTTGCACAAGGCTTGGGGTACCAAGCTCAAGTTTAGCATAGCCTTCCATCCTCAAACCGACGGGCAGTCGGAACGCACTATACAGACTTTGGAAGATATGCTTAGATCTTGTGCTTTAGAATGGACTGGGCATTGGGATGATTACTTGTGTTTGGTAGAGTTCGCTTATAACAATAGCTGGCACGCGAGTATTAAAGCGGCACCATTTGAGCTGTTGTATGGTAGGAAATGTAGGGCTCCGGTATGTTGGAATGAGGTGGGTGAACGTATTATTGAGGGTCCCGAGTTGATAGCGGAGACCAATGAGAAAGTTGTTACCGCTACTGCAAAGCTCAAGGAGGCGAGAGCTAGGCAGAAGAGCTATGCGGATCGTCACCGTCGTGAGTTAGAGTTCCATCCGGACACTCCCTAACTAGCGCGTGAGTTAGAGCTAGGCAGACGCTGATCCGACGGACACTCCCTAACTAGCGCGTCGAGAGAGTCCCAGAAGTTCTTCTTCTCTACTTCACTTCGGCCCACCTGTGGTGCGTATACGCTGATTACGTTAACGATCTCCCCATCAATAACCAACGTAATCGCCATGATCCTATCGCTACTCCTGATCACTTGTACTACATTATCTTTGAGCCCTGCCACCAAAATAATTCCAACTCCGTTTCTCGCAGACCTAGAGCCCGAGTACCAAAGCCTGTAGCCGTTACCCTCCCTCGGGATCCTTTCCATCTAGTCTCTTGAAAGCACGCAATGTCTACCTTATGTCTCCTCAATACATCAACCAGCTCAAAGAACTTATCGGTCAAAGACCTAACGTTCCAACTACCCACTGTAAACCTACGAATCGACGCTACCCTAGAAGAACCCCTACCCACCCTAACTAGCGCGTCGAGAGAGTCCCAGAAGTTCTTCTTCTCTACTTCACTTCGGCCCACCTGTGGTGCGTATGCGCTGATTACGTTAACGGTCTCCCCATCAATAACCAACGTAATCGCCATGATCCTATCGCTACTCCTGATCACTTGTACTACATTATCTTTGAGCCCTGCCACCAAAATAATTCCAACTCCGTTTCTCGCAGACCTAGAGCCCGAGTACCAAAGCCTGTAGCCGTTACCCTCCCTCGTGTTGGATCCCTTCCATCTAGTCTCTTGGAAGCACGCAATGTCTACCTTATGTCTCCTCAATACATCAACCAGCTCAAAGAACTTATCGGTCAAAGACCTAACGTTCCAACTACCCACTCTAAACCTACGAACCGACGCTACCCTAGAAGAACCCCTACCCACCCTAAACCCGCCTACCCCGCTAACCCCGCCTACTCCACCTACATCGCCTACACCGTCAACCCCTCCTACCCCGACCGAACCGACGAGACATGACCTCAGGTGACCATCACTATCCAAGGAGTCTATCCTAACCCTTACATACTACAACAGAGCAAGGCACAAAAACAAAAAGGGGGGGACAAGTAAAATGAAGAGAAGTAGAAAAGCAAGAATAAGGAAAGTAACAACAATAAACAAACAACAAGCAAACACAACAACCCAAAAAAGTAAGCACACAACAAAATAAAAGGCAGAGCAAAGTAGTAAAGTAGAAAAGCAATAAGTAGGAAAATAAGAAAAGCTCAGCTCTGCCGGAAAATAATTCTCCGGTGGTCAGAAAGCGGCCGGCGGCGGCGAGTGGCGACGGTTTCCGACGGCCGTCGGGGACTGTAGCGGCGGCGCAGCTTGGATCAAGCTAGGAAAAGTGTGAGAAGGCCCCACTCGTCGGCGGTGTTGGTCGTGGTAGCCTGGAAACGCTGGAATATCGTCAGAAAAACCCAGGAAATCCGCCTCGTTTAGGTGGCGCGGGAAAGCGCATGGGTGTTCCGATGGTGGTCCGGCAAGTATGGTTTTGTATCGGGGAGTGAGGAGGTGAAGATGGTAGACATTGATTTAATTATTAAGTGAAAATGGTGGCTGTTATAATTTAAATCATTTAATTTTTCATAGTGTAGTAAAGATTTCCTATTTAAGAAATGTTTTTGGTAATAAAAATTTTAAGTTCTTTTTTTTTTTTTTTTTTTTTTTTTTTTTAATTTAGAAAATCCTAAACTTTTTTATAAAGTAGTATAGATATAGATGTAGGAAAATGAATTGTATGCCTAAAACTAAGACTTAAAATTAAACCTAAAGATTTGATTAGTTCATTTGAAAAATTAATTGATTAAAATGATGAGAGAGAATTATTGTTTAACACTTGTCATGAAATGAATGGATTAGATCAATTAGTAGGTCTATGTTGTAGGTTTATATATCAACACTCTTCATGTAATTATTCGTTCGCTTATATATAATTTAATAAAGGGCAAATCGTATAAAAGTGTACTCAAATTATACCTGATTTCAATTTAAGGTACTCTATTTTTATTTATTTATTTTTTTTTCCTAATTTAATGTACCTAATTTTTTTTTTTTTTTTTGGTTACAAATGTAGACAATCAATAGTAAAATACCTTAAATTGAAATCAGGTATAAGTTAAGTACACTTTTATGCTATTTGTCCTTTAATAAAAAAGAACACACAATAAAAGAAATTAAATATATTACTCATGTAATTATTCGTTCGCTTATATATCCATATAACGTCTCATGTAATTATTCGTTCGCTTATATATCCATATAACGTTTTAATGAATGAATATAAAGAACATTAACGGCCCGTTTAGTTTGTAGATGTGTTTGGAATTAGATTTGAATTTGAATTTGGTATGAAAAAAAGTGATAAGAGAGAAAACTAATAATTATTTAAATTGTATATATTTTTTTATATATAAATTGAGCTAGTTTGAAAAATAAAAAATAAAAAATAAAAGTAACTATAAACAAATATGTGATTGAGATTTTTAGAAAAACAAAAGGTAAAATGTTATATTGATTGATATCACCAAAAGATTCAATACTCGTACACTAAACAGGCCCTAATGCATTTTTTTTTTTTTTTTTTTTTTTTGTGCAAAGGTAAATTTTATATTACTATCAACCAACTTGTACATCATAAAACACTACTGATAAGGGCATTCCCAAGATCAGATACAAAACTGAACACTACTGATAAGGGCATTCCCAAGATCAGATACAAAACTGAACATACAACCAACCATAACTACAACTGATATCTGACAAAAACTACACCTATGTATTGACAAAAACAGGCCCTAATGCATTTGTGTTCGTTAATTTGCAGTTTTGCACGGTTGAATTTTGTTCGCGAGGTAAGGTTAGTTAATAGCGCTATCGACCACATAGTTAGCCCAGTTTTCAGGCCCAATCCAAATTCCTTTGTTTTTTCTTTCCATTTTTTAATTATCTCCATTAACCGATAATACAAACAGTATCCCAACAGAAAGACGCGGAGGAGAGTTTAGCTAAACATTTCCAACTCAATTTTTATAAACTTCTGGTGATTTCCCTCCCTCATTTTAATTCAAATATTTAGCTAAGACTTATGACTACTGACATAATATAGTTAGAATATGTTTATATAATTCGGCTTATATTTCATAAGCCCATTATTTTCATCTTACCAGGTGTTTGTGTAACCTTATTTCATAGGCTTATGAGCTTATCGACTTTAGCTTATGAGCTTATTTAGTTGATAAGCTTATAAGCCAAAAATAAAAAATAAAAGATGAACATATGAGCTTATCAATTTTTCAATAAGCTCATAAGCCTATCAAATAAGCTTACACAAACACCCCCTTATTTTTCAGCTTATGAACTTATGTTTCATCTATCAATCATTATAAGCTCATAATTCATAAAATAAGCGAGAATTATGAAATATAAGTCGAAATTATATAAGCTCTTCAATCTATAGATAAGCTTAAACAAACACCCCCTTGACATGCCCAGAAGGTGTTTGATGTTTTGTCAACTAGTACTTCTGTTAGCTTTCGACTAATGGATGTTTGGATCCATTTTTCTGGCTCGTTTGCTAATTGAGATTATCAACGTTTTAAGTTTCAGCAAGTCAATAAGCCCCTAGCTAAATAAGCAAATACTCCGTATATTATAAGTATCGAAACAAATCAATAGGGGCCCAACTTTGGCAAGCGTTAAGCATTAAGAGATAAATAAAATGAACAATGGTTTACGAATTTTTGACTAAAAAGTACTTAAATAGATGAACGTAAGGAGTGACTCTCAAAAGTATAAACGGACGGGTCTTTTACAAATTGCACAATTCATATCGTAGCCAAGAGTTATGATTTGTTTCAATGTTTATGTCTTACTTGGTGGGCAAGAAAGATACACACAAGTATTAGACAATTTAGGTACTTAAGTAGTGTTATGATATTGTAGTTAGTATAGGTTGGTTCGATTCAATTTGCACGATGATGTTTTTATGTCATGGGCAAAAATCCCAAAAAAGACACCGAAATAGAAAATAGTAGTGGTATTTTTTGACGGGTGTTTATGTGTTTGTGATTGGTTATTGATGTAATATTTGTTTATCATTAATTTTTGGATCGTAGTATTTGATTATGTATTTATTTTGTAGGAAAATTTCATAAGAATGCGGTACTTAAGATCTAAAAGCTTTATATATCGGGATTGGTGATGCTACTGAACAACCATGGAAAGTTTAAAATCTTCATTCCTAAACTCAACACCTTTAAATTCAAAGCATCCCTGTGCTCAGAAGAAGAAGAAGAAGCTTAATAAGACCGTCATCATATCATGTTCAGTATCACCTGACCCATGGTCTCTAAGCAATGGAAACAAACCCAAACCCAAATCAAAGAACCCAAAAAATCCTCTATCAGACGACAATGCTCGACGTATTATCAAATCAAAAGCACTTTATTTAAGTGCGTTGAGGCGTAACCAAGGCTCACAAGCCCAGACACCTAGGTGGATCAAGAGGTCCCCTGAACAGATGATTCAATACTTGGAAGATGATAGGAATGGTCATTTGTATGGTAGACATGTAGTTGCTGCTATTCAGCGGGTTCGTAGCCTTTCTGGTTTGCCTGATGGGTCTTATGATATGAGGCAGGTCATGGCTTCTTTTGTTACTAACCTTACTTTTAGAGAAATGTGTACGGTTTTAAAAGAGCAAAATAGTTGGAGGCAAGTCAGGGACTTTTTTGAGTGGATGAAATTACAGGTTATTTGCTCCACTCTTATATGGATATTAATAGATAGATACTCCTATTATTTATATACTCCTATTATTTATTTAGAGGGTATTTGGAGTTTATTATTATTATTTTTTTGTCTGCTTGTTTGCTTATTTTTAAGCATACAAGCAGTTTGGACAAAACAACGGCTTCTGCTTATCTGTTTAGTTTGAGACAAAATTAGCAGGTTTCCAAAAGCTTATTTTTAAGTTTTTATATGTGATAAAACTAAATTAATTTATGCATCCAATCTAAATAAGATGCGCAAATTTACTGTCTCTATTTGTTAATTTTCTTTTAGGCATAAGCAAATCCAAACACTATTTCCCTAAGTGCGTATTTACTTCAACTTATAAGCAGAAGCATACATAAAAAGCATCCTCTTACGGTGTATTATTGTTGGAATATTCACTCTTTATTACATTACAGATGGTTTACCGGCCCAGTGTTATAGTCTACACTCTTGTGCTTCGTACTTATGGACAAACTGGGAAGATCAAGCTTGCTGAAGAAACATTCTTGGAAATGCTTGAAGCTGGGTGTGAGCCAGATGAAGTTGCTTGTGGAACTATGTTGTGTGCATATGCTAAATGGGGTCAGCACAAGCCTATGTTGTCATTTTATTCTGCTGTACAACAACGGGGTATCATTCTCTCGGTTGCAGTTTACAATTTCATGCTATCATCTTTGCACAAAAAATCTCTTCACGAAAACGTCATAGAGATTTGGAGACACATGGCAGCAAGTGGCGTAACGCCCGATCCTTTTACGTATACACTTGTTATTAGCTCATTAGTGAAAAACAATCTTACTGATGAAGCTTTCAGAACTTTTACGGAGATGAAGACTAGGGGATATGTACCAGAGGAGGCTACTTATAGCCTTCTTATTTCACTAACTTCTAAAAACAATCTTACCGAGGAATCAATAAGACTCTATCAAGACATGAGACTACAAAAGTTAGTTCCTAGTAACTTCACATGTGCTTCACTTTTATCCCTCTATTATCGAAGTGGAAATTATTCTAAAGCTTTATCTCTCTTCTCAGAAATGGAGAGATATAGAATTGTACCAGATGAAGTCATATATGGTTTGCTTATTAGAATATATGGTAAGCTTGGTCTATATGAGGATGCCATGACAACATTTGAAGAGATTCGCAAGTTGGGTCTTTTAAGTGATGATAAAACATATTTAACAATGGCACAAGTCCATCTAAATGAAAGGAATTATGAAAAAGCACTAGATATTATGGAACATATGAGATCTAAAAATGTAAGCTTTTCCAGGTTTGCGTATATTGTTTTGTTGCGATGCTATGTTATGAAGGAGGATGTAGAAGCTGCTCAACGTACTTTTCAAAGTCTTTCAGAGACCGGTTTTCCAGACTCTTCTTCTTGCAATGACATGTTGACTTTGTATATGAAACTAGGACATACTGCCAAGGCGACAGACTTTATTATCCAAATACGAAAAAATAAAGTGAAATTTGATAAAGTTCTTCTTAAGACAGTCATGAAGGTATATTGTAAGGAAAAAATGGCCAGTGATGCTGAACAATTGATTCGAGAGCTTAGCACAAATGGATTATATGATGATGATAATTTTATTCAAACGATTTTGATGGTTACCCGTGGAGAATATACAAGACTTGAAGGTGATTCATACTATTTGGACCAAACTGGTGCGATGGCATTTGAGCTACTGCTGACTCTGTATTTGGCAACTCAAGATGCTAATAAGATGGAAAAAACACTCAAGTTGTTATTGGACACTGCCAATGGCTTGAAAGTAGCCAGTCAACTGGTTAACAATTTCATGAAAGAAGGTGACAAATTTTGTTTCAGTCGTTTTTTTTTTTTTTTTTTTTTTTTTTTTTTTTAGGTACAAACATTTAGTATGGTCTTTGTTTGATTCTGTAGGTTTGACATCAGAAGCAGAATCTCTACTTGGTCTGTTACTAAAGCTGAATTGCAATCCGGAAGTTTCTACTATTTCATCTATGATATATTTATATGGAAAGCAAAATCAGTTGGAGCGAGCCAATCAAGTGTTTAAAGCAGTGGCAGATACTTCTTCAGAACGAAAACATTTGTGTAATTCTATGATTGATGTATATGTCAAATCTGCAAAAGTGGACGATGCGTACTTGTTTTTCAAACAGGAAACTGAGAAAGGTCATGATGTTGGTGCTATTGCAATCAGCATGCTTGTGAATGCATTGGCTTGTTGTGGTAAGAATGATATTCCAAATCGAATATTGCTAATACAAGAACCATTTCCTTTACTTGTTTTAATAAATCTATTAGTAAAACATAATTATCATTAACTTTTCAGGAAAGCATCGTGAGGCAAGGAATGTGATCAATGATTGTTTTTGTAAGAACATGGAGCTTGATACGGTGGCATACAATACCTTCATAAAGGCAATGTTAGATGCTGGTTAGCTTCTTGTTCTTAGTTCCTTCCACTTTTTCATATTAAAATGTAAATGAATACACTTAAACCAATACTATTTTGGATGGTGCAGGTAGATTGAATTTTGCTGCGACAATCTATGATAGAATGCTTACAAATGGTGTCGCTCCATCGATCCAAACATTCAACACCATGATCACGTAAGATGTCAGATTACTGTTTTAACAACTGACTGAATTGATCACAATTGCTCTGTTCTTATAATAAACCTGTTGACATATGCAGTGTGCATGGGCGCAGGCGAGATCTTGATAAAGCTATAGATATGTTCAACACTGCTCGAATAAAGGGTGTGGCTCTTGATGAGAAAGCGTACACGAATATGATATGTTACTACGGGAAGGCTGGTAATACGCTGCTTCTTCCTTTTATTGATTGGCCATCACGATTTCAAAAGAGATTGTTAAGCATTTTGTAATATTTCCACTTTTCTTGAGGACTTGTTACTTTGTTAGTATCAGTGCATGATTTTTTTCTAAGACATCTGTAATTTTCTGTTATGGATATATAATATGTTATCAACTACTTTGGATTTTGTAGGTAGAAGTGAAGAAGCATCCATCTTGTTTAACCAAATGCAGGAAGAAGGAATAAAACCTGGGAAGGTATTTTATCTTCCAACTTTTAACTGAAAACTTGCTCGGAAACTTGTATCGTAATAAATGGCGAGTTTGGAAACGGGTCAAAACTGGTATGTTTGTGGTGCCGGGAATGGGTAAGGTTGCGTATACCCGAAACACATTTTTGTCCAAAAATTGCAAGATTGGATATAGATATAATGTATCAAGTTAGAGTTAGTATTGTATAGGGTGTTTAGGATTGCGTTGTGGAAAGATGATTTGATTATTGTGCCTACAAAATGCAAATAATTATAGAATAGTGTTTGGCAAAGTGCGGTTTCTTAGAGAGAAGACATAATTTTGGAAAGCAGGTTGATAGGTGACAATCAAGTTTAGGATATTTATTAAGGTACATAATAACCTCTGTGATAGAAACTGAAGAGAACTATACCAATGATGAGCAACAATATTTGAAAAAAATAATAATAAAAAAATCTATTGAACAAAGAAGCTTACTTTGAAATATTAAAATGTTGTAGGTGAGCTACAATATTATGATGAACGTGTATGGTACTGGGGGATTCTACGAAGAAGCAGCAGAACTTTTTAATAGCATGAAAAGAGATGGTTTCTCACCCGACTCATATACCTATCTTGCCCTTGTTCGAGCTTATGCGTCTAGTCAGAAGCTTATGGAAGCTGAAGAAGTAATTACTTTGATGCAGAATGAGGAAGTTGGGATATCCCCTTCGTGTGCTCATTATAACTTACTACTCTCGGCATATGCAAAACGAGGTTTGGTGGAGGAAGTTGAGAGGGTTTATGAGCTAGTGATCACAGCTGGATTAACTCCTGATGTTGGATGTTATCAAACCATGCTAAGAGTGTACATGGACTATGGATTTGTGGAAAAAGGCATATCTTTGTATGAAAGCATTAGTAGCGAGTCTGTAACATCCGACAGGTTTATCATGAGTGCAGCTGTGCATTTGTACAGGTTGGCTGGCTTTGCCCACAAGTCTGATGATGTTTTCAGCTGTATGAATAAGATGGGCATCCTTTTTCTCAAGAATCTTGGGATTAAATCCAAGATAAGGGTTGCAGATTGAATATGGTTGACTTCACAATGATTATAAATGTTGTAGGAAATGCTTCATCCTCTAGCAACAGGCCCTTTTTTGAGCTTATTCAAGTTTTGTTGTTGCTGTTGTGAATAGTAATGTAGATGATACGAAAACTATATTCTTGTAGATTGAAATTGTAGCATGTTTGTAATCCATTTGATGTGTAATGATGGTGTAAGAAATGTGTACAATTTACATCTTGGTTCAATGCTTTTGTTGCAGTCCTGATTAAAGACACATAGTATCTTTGAAGATATGGTGGTTTACGATTTCCGTTAAAATATCTAACCATGTTATCTTCACTTGTAAGGGTATTTGGTTGATCAGATCTTTGGCTTACCACGTAGTGTGGACGAGGAGAAATATTTACACAAGTGTCTCTGGATCATGCTTTGGACTAACCTTTAGCAACCACAGGGAGTCTTCTTGTAGTATTCTATTTACAGGTACCTTATGTTCTTATCTATTTCTTTCACATTACTTTGACTCGGATCAGTATTCATCTTTAGCCTTATAGATGTTACTTGTTTTGTCTAAGAAATAAGATAGAAGATCCTTTAGTACATGTTTATTGCTTAAGCAGCCTTTCCAACATATCCAAGCTTTATAAGCAATACTACAGCCTACATGAAATTAAGAGGCTCAGCTTATTCCGTATTATAATGCTCTAAAATGCACTTTTTATAGGTAATGGGTTGGGATTGTTTGTCACTGAGATGAACAATCATGGCATCATGGCGTAGCCAGTAGGAACCACTTGAAACATTTTCTGACTATACAGTGAAGCATAGATAAACTATTGTTGGAACTTAAGCTCATCATCACCCTGAATAAATTGACGTATAGATCTAATGCTTAAGAATTAAGGACAATTTGTACATATTACAAGTCTTCTTAGGCTTGTAAATGTTCACTTTAAACTTTTAAAGTTTAAACTATATATAATACAGCAATTGCTGAATATGTCTCAGTATTAGCTGTTCATAAAAAACTAAACTGTTCCAATTTGGATGACCTCTTTTCATGATTGATATTGGCATATATATGCTCGTGTGCGAATAATAATGGTACTAAACATGATATTGTTTCAGCATTACTGATATGTGGAAGCATATCAAGTTGATTGGAAGCTTCAAAGCTTTGAGGAGAATTTCGTTTTTAGACAGAATGGAGAGCAGGATTAGTTGTAAGCTATCTTCTCAGTTCTTTTTTATGTAATACATAGCAAAAAATTTGAAAGCAAAATTTATACAGTTCAACACTTGTAAGCGTACTTGGAAGGACACTTAGCAACCCTTTGTTCATTTTGGTAGAGGGATCATACCTGAATACTTGTTTTGCGACTCCTTTAGTGTTAGCAGCTTTTGTATGAGATAACTAGCAATTCTTAAATAGACAAAGATATATAAAGTACTTCTTTAAAGAGATTTGCTATAATTTAATTATGTAAAGACTTAATTGACTTGACAATACCACCTCAGAAAGTATAGAAAATTGTAAAGTGATAAGTGCATATTATGAAGTCAGAAGCTTTCTTTTGAGTCAAGTGTATCCTTAAAATTTTTTATGAAATAATTTCTTTTTTAAAAGTTGTACGCCCTAGACTTATTCTAGAAACCATTGAACATAGTAAACACACATTTATTGAGGAATGGCCGGAGCAACCTGAACCTATTCTTTTACTTTCTTATGGTTATGAGTAGGATCGCTAAAAAAAAATCTTTATTGAAAACTAGCCGTAGCCCGCGCTATGCGGCGGCATTAGTAAAGGGGAAATAAATAGTGGTTGGTGATGATAGACAACAAGAATGATATACATCGTTAGCTGTTGGTGATAGGAGAATGCATCAAGAACGTAATCTCTTAGTGATACAAAAGTGTTGATTTATGTAACATGGTTATGTATCGAGCCCATACTTTTTTTCTCTACTCCTTAGCAAACTCTACCATCAACCACCCGAGACTATCTTTCTTATACTAAAAGAAAAACATAACCGATATTTTAATATGCATTTACACGGTAACCAAAACCTATTAATGATTAATTGATTATGTCTTTAATTATCAATTAATAGTTATCAATTACAATAATAATTTTAATTGATTTAATTACTTTTGAGTATCTAACCAATGGCATTACTTGACCTTTTTCTGACATATTTTGTATGATTTCACCTTTGCTAAATTTATGCTACCCAAAATTTGGAGATATACCTCAGATGTGAGGGAACATTAAGGTACGCAGACCAGATAGATAGGACTCCATATAAGTTGTTGGTTCTTCATTTATATTTTGCTGACAACTAACTATGAAGATGGGCTCTTGAAAGCATCTGGTAAATCTGCATGATGGAGCAGACTGCTAGAGATGTTGTGGAGGCTTCGGTGGTTCTTATGAATGTGTCTTGGAGGTAATGTACCTTTAATACATATGTAAGAGCTTCTTAGTCCCCCACTTCCTGAAAATCGCTAATTTTTCATATGGTTCACGTTTTTGTCAAATACAGAAATTCCCTTTGACAGAAGTAATCTTAATCAACCAGTTCAATACTATTAACATATAAGTTGATTATGGACACACATTGAAATATTTCCGTAAGTATTGCTGCAATCTTTAAAAAAAAAATTTGATACCATTAACATGTCTATAAGTTTATTATGGACACACATTGATTTGAAATATTTCCGTAAGAAGTATTGCTGCAATCTTTAAAAAAACGCGTTACAGTTTCCTGAAACAGAGGTGGTACATGATTTGGACAAAAATGTGTTTATTCAGGCAAGACTTTTCTTAAAGAAAGAAAATTCAATTTGTTTCCTGAAAGTTAATGTATTAATCAGCACTTTTTGACTGACAAATAATGCACAGTCAAATATAAACTACTCTTTGTAATGGCAACAGAAATACCTTTCAGATAAAAGTTAATGGTCGATTCTTATTAGGCTAAAAGGTGTTTCAGGCCGATAAAAATTCGTACAAAACAAACTCATTTAACGAATATACTTGTTAATGATCTGATTTAGGTCAGACTATATTATAACGGGTCAAACGGGCGGAATCACGTACAAGTCATTTGGAGAGTTTCTGATAACATATGATCTTTAAAATTGTTTTATTCAAAAGTTAAGACTTGTATTTATGTAAATAAAGCAAGTTTTCAAGAATGTTTTGATATTCTATTCATCTGTTTTGGGTAAGCAACTCTTTCAGAATTCAGATCAATATAGCTCGTTAAATAATACTCCGTAAACAATAAATAAAAACTCGTTTTCGTGATAGAAAGGACTAAATTTATTTCCGAAATGATAAGGCTTACTGATAATGTTTGTTATCGGGATATACTCGGACAGTCGGACCACATGTAATGGTGTCCTCTTTCACGCGTGAAAGTCATGATCATCGGTGTGAGTTTGTTATATGATGAAGGTGTTAGTGCATGAAGCAACAAAAGAAGATAATTTGATGGTGCATAAAAAAAAAATAATAAAAAAAAAAAATTATGTACGAGTGTGGTATGTTTGTATTTAAGTGATACATGTTGGTATGTTTGTATTTTTAAGTGATTACATGTAACTAGTATGGAAAGTTATACTTCTTCCATCTCATTTTTATCGTCCATTTATTTTTTTATTTATTTTTATTTTTTTATTTTTTTTTCCGGTTTGTTTGAAACTAATTGTCGACTACTAATTATCATTTATGAAAACATTAAATAGTGTCACTGTAACAAAACTTTAATAGGCTATGTTCGGGGTCGGTATATTGATTAGATAGTTGTGGATAATTCATAATTGTTACATGGTCGACATCCATCTTTTATTTTTTAGATGCCATTCTTTTTACCAAATTGCATTTCTTGAATTTATTTCACTTTAAAATCATGATAGCAACATATGATAGGTGATTGTCTTGGTGTTGTTCATCACCTCATCAAGAATTAATTGGTTTTGTCATCTAGTCACCAATGAAAAAAATATGACATCCTATCAATTCTTAAAAATATTTCACCGACTATGGTTTATATAATCCAAAGGGCATGTGTTTTCTCACATTGTTGTCATTCAATCATCTAATAAGCATCTTATTAATTAATGCTTCAACTTTTTTTGAAGTTACAAAATATGAATGAATTTCTTTTGTTTTGTCAATAAAAACATCATTTAAAAAGAAAAAAGAAAAAAGAATGTTGGCCATTTGTTTGGAATTATAATTGGTTCTAGATGTTTGGGTCATGTCTCAAGATCTTTGTTTTGACCTACAATGGCCCAACTATCTTTAAAAACCAATAATATGGGATGAGATGAAAATATGATAATAAAATTAAACCACAAGTTTCCCTTTGACATAGGGAGGAATCAATATAGCTTTTCTTGAATATTGTTATTCTTTACATTATCTTTCTGCACATAAAGTGGCACCAATTATTGTTTACTCCTTTTCGTTATACGCATGATTTGGTAATAGGTACGTCTCCATTTGGAAGAACAAAATATCCTATTTACTATAATAGTGTTGAACATCTAGATATCTTTTTATATTAGTTGATCAAACAATAGTGATGCATCTTATCATGTTTGATATTCATCTTATATGGAATTATACAACGCTTGAAATGAAGCTGCCACTCTTATGTTATTTTTCCTTGTCCACATTCAAATAAAATATAGTGTAATGATTCATTTTTCTACTTAATGTGGGTGTTTTTTTATATCATTTTACATCAAATATTGTATATGTGTAATTGTTTTGATGTTGTGAACTTGTGATCCTATTTATATTTTGTGTTATGTACAAACCTTTTATACTGTAAACATATGTTTATAACTTTATCTTGTATTCCATGTCTAGATGCTCAATAGAAAAATGATTACTTTAAGAAAGATCATGACACAAGTTTGAAAAATAATTAGAGCATTCCTTCTACTTAATATTTTTAGTTATCTTCCTAGTTTCTACTCTTACAATCATACATGTGTCATAAACTAATTATTTAATTTGTATAATTGATTTTTTCATGTGTCACAATCATAAAAATAGGAGAATGATTAAGAAAAAATTGAAGAAATACCATTTTCCAAATAATTAATATGTGGGATAAATTTAACAATAATGGTAACAATGTTTTAAAAATCGGTTTCCTAATTGACCCCGTCGAGCTTTGGGTTTACGGTTCAACAAGTTTAACTGACGATTCAACTGGGTAATTTTTTTGCTTAAAACCGATTTCAGATCACTCGATCGATTCATGATTCAACCGTCTTTCATTAATCAGTAGTGACTCACTAAACAAGTTGTTGTGAATTCAACCCCAATTAAAACCAATAATGTGTTCTCAAAAAAATAATAGTGACTCACTAAACAAGCTATTGTGAATTCAACCCCAATTAAAACCAAATAACCAATCATTTGTTCCCAGAAAAGTAATAGTGACTCGCTAAACAAGATATTGGAGATTACTTCTTGTGAAATGTGAAATACCTTTTTAAAAGGGTTGTGTTATACAAACCCTTATGTTGTCACATTAGAAAGGATTTTGTCAAATCGTACAACCTGTAATGAATGCTGTACAACTCGATAATGCATGCAATGATTGAAAACACTCCCTATGCGAGGGTCCAAATAACTTGCCATTTTTAAAATAAAAAAAGGGTTGTATTATGTTCACACCCCAAACCTCCTCCTATATACACATTCTTTTATGCATAATGATGTGATGTTGTAATGTATGCATAGCTATGTTATACTGTGTGCATAGCAATTTGTACTGTGTCCTATAAGAGGTGTTGCTATTACACATATTGTTATTCTTTACATTATCTCGAAGGGTTATTATCTTCTCTTACATTTTTTATTTAAAAAAGTTATTTTACTTGAACTCTTGTCTATTGTGAATTCAACCAAAACAAAAACAAGAATTTGTACCAAAAGAAAAAATAGAACAAAACAACCAATATAAGGAAAAATCTTGCATTGGTTTCATCTTAGCATATTTGTGTGTGAAACATGGTAGTGTGAAGAAGAGGATAAGGTGAAGATAAATTCCTTTTTAGGAATTTGATAATAAAAGCAAGCCAAGTGTCAAAATAAATTCGGATAAAGTTTTACGATAAGGTTTGTACATGATAAGATGTCATGTGTTATGTAGATCTCATCTCAACCACCACCGTTTACTATAAAATTATTCCCACACTTTTTTTCTTTCTAATGTTTCATTTCCTTCCAATTATTAAACATTAAATAGATTATCATAAGTGTAAGATCTTGAAAGATATCATATAAAATTATGGAATGCCAATAACATTGGTGCTTAGAATATTTTATCATAAGCATACATATGAGATCAAATTTTCAACAAGTAATTCATTTTTTTTAATGGTAAATTACTGTTTGTCTAGCATTTATGATCTATAGGAAGACACAAATATATTTTTCTAGTGAGAAATGAAGCACTTGATTCACACGTAGCTTTATGAACAATTAGACGCACATGGAATTATAGTTGAACTTTTATTATTTTTACTTATATTTTTTGTTAAAATTTTGAAAAATGGTTTTTCAACATATATAACCATTATATATGTACCTTTGATGATTCGAGAATCAACTATCTTATATGGATCATGGTATATGTGGTACGCCTAATGTCGATCATAATACCAAAAAAAAAAAAAAAAAAATATTGTTTATCGTGTTTTTATTTCTTTTTATTGATTAATTTACGAGGCTCAAGCTCATCGCCATCAAATAAAACCTTCACTAAGCTAAAAATTCACGTGACGGTTCGATTTTATTTTTATCATGCATAATTAAACGAAATATGAAGTATAACAACTAGAGAGTTTTATTCTAATTAGTGGAGCTCTCGTGCACGAGTCTATAAACTCGGGTTCAAGTCCCACCTTTATTTTAAAGTTTTCAGTGATATCATCTTCCTACTGTAAATGCTTAGATTGACTCGTCAACAAGAAATCTATTAAAGAAAATTGTGAGAGTTCAAAACTCACCTCAATGATAACAATTACAAACTATAGTTAAAAGTTTAACATTTTTCTTTCACTTTGAATGACACCTAGGATACTAGAGATTATATATCTATCATCTTGCGTCACAGGATATGCTAAATTGATTAATCATAGCCGTGAGTCCATGACAATTTTTGAAAATGACAGATTGTCGATTAAGTTCATACGTATACAAGTATACAACACTAAACTCAAACTCAATTTATATACGAGTATTTCATAGAATAAACATTAAATATTTATCAAAAGAAAAAGAAAGTCCACATTTCTCACTATTGACTTTTGAAGCAACGGATATTAATATCCCACGTGTCAATAGACAGCACCTCAAGAAACGTGGTGATCATGCAAATCGATGTTAAACGTGTCCAAATTTTATGAGTAAATTATACGCGATAATATTATTACTAGTATTAAGTTTGCGTTCGTACATCTTGGTAACAATTATTGGTCGTTTTTTTCAAATGAGAAATAATACGTGAATTTAATTGTGGATTTAAAAATACGTAGCATTATTATTTATTCTATAACCTATCAGAATTATGTCACATGCTTTTAGGTTCACAATTAAATCTATTCTATCATTTCTCTTTGCAAATACATATTACTCCTTTATGTTTTTGGAAGAAAGTTAGCTTTATATTAATGAAAATGCACATTATAGCTAGTGATAATAAACAGCTATTTTATTTATTTAAGAACAAAATAAACAATTACAATTGAAAAGCAAGAAAACTTGAAATATCTTCACACTTGATATTTAAAAATAATATTTAGATATTTTAACATATGTGACAAAAAAGAGAACTTTTAATCAAAATTTCGTTCGTTCAAAAAATAAATAAATCAAAATTGGCATGCTATACAAAGTTCCAAGACAGACTGTATTTTATCAAAATGATAATAATACAAGTTTTTTGAACTTTAGATTTTTCAAAGAATATTCTTTATGATACTATTTTATCCTTTTCGATAGTTTTGCCGTATATGTGTAAAAATCATTTTATCATCATTGAAATGTATGCTAAAAAAATAATTCGTCAAGAGTTCTAACTCAATTTGTAAGAGCAAATCCATATATATCAAAACGTGACATTGTGTGCAACTTGCAACGTATTCAAAATGAAAATGATAGGCATTATGGATATTTTATCAAAAATTAGTCATACGCTAATTATATGTTGTTAATCACTAAATTATGAACCTAATTATATATATATAAAAAAGTAGCAATACATGACGGTATAAACTATAATTACTAGGTTAAAGGTTACAAAAATTGACGTATTTCACCTTTTTCTTTAAGCAAAAGCCGTATTTTCGAAAAAAAACTAAAAATATGGTCACTAGACCCCGTTGCACGGGCTTCGCACAGTTGCACGGGCTTCGTGTGCGACAACCTTGTCTACTAAAAACGCGACACGTGTTTATTTTTTTATTAAATATATTTTTGTTTCAAAATTTTCAATGGATTATGATTTTTGTCGATTTTTTTTCAAAAGGTGACCTTAATTTCAACAATATGACGACTTAGTAACTTTCCCTTAAAATAACCTTTTTTTGCTGAAGTTAATTCCCACCAACCTTAAGGATGTCATGTTTCTACTAGATAACAAAGTGTCCAAGTAGGCAAGTAGCACATTTTAGATGATATATATTATGTACTAGCATGAGATATTGCTATAAAAAATTACCATTAAACATTTTTTTAACATTATAAACAAATAATCAATTAGTCATGACACCAATAGATATCGCCTCATTCACATATATGTTGACCAAGATTGGACTGGATATCGTATTGACTACGTGCCATGGACCGAGCTCGTAACGGTGGAAGGAAGTAATAGAGTGTCAACAATTTAGCACTTACATTTTCAGTATGTTTAATTTCGACCCTGCAATTTTGAAAACATGAGAGGTTGGCGATTGCTATTGAACACTAAAGGCATGCCTCGTTTGTCAAGGGAATCACTACAGGTATTGTAATGGGTATAGGTTTTGTAAATCTACCATTCTTGTTGGGTTTAGATTATGCCTAATTTTATGGGTTTGATACCCATGTTTATAAATAAAAATTGTTGACCAAATAATTTACTGAGAATGAAATTCATTTTTTTATTTTGACATCCATAAACCACACACCCTAAAACCTCTTGAGGATAACTTTATTGTGCACTTATTTAATTACACGTGAATGATAAAATAATAAACTTTGATGGACCCAATTAAGACCTACAACCGAGCTTAAACAAACTTATCTAGCATCATGTCTAGTTGTTGTTTCTTATAAGAGCCACAACCGAGCTTAGACAAACTTATCTAGCATCATGTCTAGTTGTTGTTTCTTATAAGAGCCACAACCGAGCTTAGACAAACTTACCTAACTTCTTGCAAAAACTTCGAGTATAAAGCTCACTTGTAATATGGATAAAAGTTATCTGTTTTGCCAAAATGAGAGTACAACTAAAGTCTGGAGCTATAAGTGACTAACTGGTGCGCGTACTCCCAGGCTCAATGCTCTTGATGGTAAAAGTGATATCGCATACTAAAAGCTTGTTTCTACTATCACTTGTGGGTTAGATAAAATCAATGCTTCAATTGGAATAGTTGATATCAATCGATATGATAGTTAGGCAGAGTTTTAGAAGAAGTCTTTTATCTGATTAATAAAGTGTTGCTATATATTTGTGAACTTAGCCAAAAATAAATATATAATGCAAAGCATGCTAAACAAAAAACAAACATGCAATTTAAACACACTTATCTTTTTACATAACACTCATTTCAAGTCCTAAGAAAATTTCACTCACGCACTTTCTAAATAAAAAATTCTCTTTTCGCATTCAACACTACATAACGCATCAATAAAATCATCTTTGCATATTTGTTACACGTAAATTTCATTCCATAATTGAAGCTTCTTATATGTTTTTCTTAAACTACTATTGTTACTCACAAAGTAAGCAACATGCCAATAATCGAATGGTCCAAACTCCAGCTTAACTATGTGTCACAATAAGAGTACATGAAAAGTTAAATATGGAGCTATCATTGAGTATTTTACTCAACGTATAATTTCATGCTTAAGGATCATACCGGAAAAGGTGACATTGAAAGCTTGTATATACTATTGTTTGTGAGTTACATAGAAATTAATGTTTTAACTCCAATAGTTAATATCAATTAATATGATTAGCTAGCAAAAGTTTTTAGGAGAAAAAACTTAACCTGATAAATGTTGCTATAAACTTGTTAAGTTTATCAAAAGTCAATACGAAACTTACTAAAAATACAAACATACATTATAAACATTCTTGTGTCTTGTCATACAACCTTCATCTCAAATTTAACAAGATTACTAGTCACATCACTTCCTAATATTGCACATCTAACACTACCTCAATAAGATTAAGTTTTCATATACGTGAATATGTGGATTTCATAACTGAATCTTTCAAATTTTCTTAAACTACTACCATTGCTGATGTAGTCTGCAAAGTGCCAATAATCGAATGGTTCAACCTCAATCTCAACCCGATATCATCAATAAGACAAATGAGGTTTTCACTGTTCGTGTACTCTAGAGAGCACAAGATTTTGACACAGTGTAGGAGTTGGGTAACCCAGTGACCATTTTCAAACCTTTTACAAATATATGCTCATACCTAATAAAGTTTGAACCCACGATCTTTTATAAATACATCAGCGCGCCTAACTCGTAAACCACCTTAGTTGCAGTTTGCCGGTTTCTTTACAAATGAACAAACCAAAAGGACCAAATCCATCAACACCAAAACCCCAAAGGCAAAACCAAAACTTATACTTGGCTCACACTATTTACACAAATTTATATTTCCAAATGGATCATGTTCCTCTTCTCTTCTTCATCTTTCCATAAAACACACACTCATTCAATCACAAACCCCAATCCAAAATCCAAAACCAAAAAATACCCATTTTACATAACCAAAAACCAATACAAAAAAACCCAAAAAATCTTTATAGAAAAAAGATGACTAGGCGTTGCTCTCATTGCAGCAACAATGGACATAATTCAAGAACATGTCCAAACAGAGGCGTAAAGCTGTTTGGTGTTCGGATCACAGATGGGTCGATCCGAAAAAGTGCAAGTATGGGTAATTTAAGCCATTATAATGGATCATCAAGTAATTTATTAAGTGGGTTTAATGGAAATACGGATCTTGATTCACCTGGTGATACTCCTGATTGCAATAATGGTGGGGCTGGTGATGGATATGGGTCGGAAGATTTTGTTGCCGGGTCGGGTTCTAGCCGTGAGAGGAAAAAAGGTTTGTGTTTTTTAAGGTTGTTTTTGTGTTTGATTTGTTGATTTGAGGTAAAAAGTACAAAGGTTTGATCTTTTTAAGGTTTTGGATAAAGTTTGTTAAGTTGGTTGCACATTGATAAAAGACTATTTTGATAGGTTAATTATTTTAGGGAAGTGAAGTTTGGTATTATTGAGTTATCATACATGTGATTATAGTTAGTTTGAATGATCCATTTTAGAGCTAGTTAAGAAGCCGGTAAGTAGTCAAAATTTAAAGACACTTATACAAGTAGCTATATCGCGTTTTGTTAAAGTTGTTTATTTGATTCCAACAACAACAACAATACCCAATCCCTTTGGAACAGGGTATGGAGACGGCAAGAGTTTGGATAGGTATATAAGTGAGCAGAATATATAGCATATGATTGTTTATTTGATTGCATTTTGTCGTAATTGATTATCTGATGATGTTTGTTTCAGAAACGAACAAATAATCATTTTTGGATAATTAGCTTAGGAGCAGCAGCAAAAAAACTTAGTGTGATTATTTAGGGGTTATTTTACATGTGGAATTTTGAATGATCAGAATCTGCAATACACTCGAAAAAATGATTATTTGATTATCTCAGCTTCAAACACCAACAACAGTTGCAGACACTATCTCGTATTCTCATGCTGTTCATTTTGTCATGCTTGATTATTTGAAATTGATTTTGATTTGATTTTTCAATACCACGTAAGCACTTTCAAAAATAGTATGCCAGACACCCGTGTATCTCATGCACACTGATTTTTACAGATATATTTTACTGGTGTCTGCGTTTGTGGAAATTGTATAGTGCAAACTTATCTCTTCTAGTGTAACATTTTATACTGCAAATTTTCTTTTTCTTTTGTTGCTGAACCCTAGAAACGTATTATTATGCTTATGTTCATTTGCTAATTCAATACAGGATCATGTTTTATTTTAATAAACGTCTTATAGGCACTTCAAGCTATCAAGCTAGAAACTGTTGTACCTTTTTGTAAAACTGGACTTGGGTCTTTGGTTTGCAGGTGTTCCATGGACAGAGGAAGAACACAGGATGTTCCTATTAGGTTTACAGAAGCTTGGTAAAGGTGATTGGCGTGGGATAGCAAGAAACTATGTGATCACAAGAACACCAACTCAAGTTGCGAGTCATGCTCAAAAATACTTTATCAGGCAAAGCAATATTTCTAGAAGAAAGAGACGATCCAGCCTCTTTGATATTGTAGCCGATGATGTAAGTATCACTTAATCGGCCATTTTGGTTCACTTTCAGTGTCAAGAGACGTATCTACCTTTATATCAATTGTCAGACCATAATGAATAGGTTTATTGAAGTGAATAGTGGCTTATTTTATAATTTTTGCTCTTATTGCAAAAGGGCTAACCAAAAAACTTACAGCAATTGTAGTTTAACTTGATAACTTTTCTGCAATGGTTTAGCCCTTGAACCTTTCTTATGGCATTTTGGCAATTTTCTGTGAGTACACAAAATTAACAAAGTTAAGGATTACATAATGAAAGTTGAAATTACCATAAAAAAAGGTTTAGGGAAAGAACCATAGTGAAAAAAGCTTTTTACGGGTAGACCGCCAAAATCGTGAAAGTTTTGGTGGTTATACCGTTATTTACGTTTAAAAAATAGTAATCCATTAAATATGCCTCATTCATCTACCTTTATAAGTTTATATCAGTTTTAAATGTAAGTTGAAGTGATCAGTGCATTTACCTTGTTTCTTAACGAGATCTATAGTATTCTCGCGATTTATTAGATTTGACCAAATCTTGTGATCTTAAAAAAATTGCAACTCTTACCAAATTGTTCCGATTTATTATAAAGTATCCATATGGGAGTTGTGAAACATTTAAGATAACTGGGAGATGAAATTGAAACCTTACATCAAAATTCATAATGAGGTTTTAACTTATTTTTCTTGAATTTGTGTAGTCAGCGGACACTCACATGAACCCATCACAGCCTGAAGCTCAATCTATCAACAATCCGTTGACTATACCTACACTAGAGGAAGAACTAGAAGAATGTGAATCAATGGATTCCGCAAACTCAAACACAGCTGACCTTCCGGTTGACCAGACACCTGTACCTCTTGACGGTTCACAACTTCTATATCCCGTCATGTTTCCAGCATATGTATCTCCACTCATACCAGTTGCTATCCCATATTGGCCTGGACCCGGGTCCTCTCAAGATCAATCTTCATCGGGTAAAACAGAGTCTCACGAGGTTCTTAAACCAACAGCTGTTCATTCAAAGAGTCCGATCAACGTGGATGATCTTGTTGGCATGTCAAAGCTGACATTAGGTGAATCTATTGGTGATGGTGCAACCACTTCATTGAAGTTGGTTGGTGGATTGAGCCGGCAATCTGCGTTTCATGCAAGTAATCCGGGCCCGAGAAGCTCTAATATGGATTCGGGCCATAATCCTATTCATGCACTTTAGAAAGTGAAAAATGTTTCAGTTATTTTTTGTTTAAGCTGTGTAGGTTTAGCTATGTTTGTAAGCTTTCACCAGACGGAAATCGCTCTGTATACATGACAAAATAATTATCAGGATGTTTTTGTGGATTTCTTCAACTTTGAAGTTAGAAAATTGTTTAATAGACTGCTATAATACACAAACCAAACACCCCTAGTTCTTGTTTGGTCCAGTTTTTATTTTTGACCTGTTTTAGTCTCTTGGGAACTAGTCGAACGGTTCCAAAAGGACTCATTTAGGTTCTCGTTCGAACGAGTCTTAGCAGCTCTCTAGAACGGTCCTTGAGACTTGGGTTCTATAAATATGAACACTGGTCGTAGCCGGGTTTGATTCAACAGTAAGTAATGATGAATCTTGTTGGCTAAAAGGTGTCTTTTGTTTTTTGCTACTCCGTAGTTTTTTTTGTTGAACTATGAACACGTCTAGAATGCGATTAGTTCTAACCAAGGTTCATATTAATTAACCAAGAAACCTGTAACTAGTGACCGTTTTGAGTTCATTATTTAGAACCCTTTTTTGTGGGTGGTAGTCTTATCGTTGTAAAGTCATTAGGAAGTCGCACCCTTCATTATTAATCGCCTATTTGTGCCATATAATGTGTATTTTTGTTGAATACAGAATATATAACATAAATTTATTCAGTGGTTCGATAACAAGAAATGTGTTCTTTGGATTGAATGAGTAAATTCTTTCAAATTGAGATCGAGGTGGTTTTGGCGTTGGGAGCACTGAGCTATAAAACCATAAGTCTGCGCAAAATGGTGGTAGTAGTTCTGTTTAGAGACGAAGTCTGGTACAGAGTGATCAAGGCAATTAATTGCGATGGTGTTGGTCTTCTTTTGATCAGGTGATCCTGGAATTATAAGGGATTAAGGTGATCCTGGAATTATAAGGGATTAAGGGAACGTAGGATAACATTAGTAAGTGTAGCATGGCTATTGACAAAGTGGGTGTTCCGTTTAGTCCCACTTTTTCGTAAAATTGATGATTACTGTGAGATAACGTTTTTTTAATCATATTTGGGTTGCCGATGGATCCAGTAATCGTAGATCCAGGTTCTCTCATTTATTTGCTCTTGAAGTCAATAAGAACTCCAAATATGCTATAGATGGGTTCTGATGTTCAGACTGTGATGTGTTCATTCTATGGGTTGGTTGCTGAAAAGCTCCATCCTACTCTAGCAACCTGTTTTGTTCATTCACGAAACTAATTTGGTCCAACCTATCTGCATGGTGACACTTGGGTCTAATTATTCTTTTGCAAGTCTCAGGAAAACCTTAGTGGGAGTTGCTTCAGAAAGCTTATGCAACCATTAAGTTTTTTGTGGGCTATCTGGAGTTGGCGCATAAGATGGTCTATGCTCCTCCGGATCAAAGATTGAAGGTAAATAGTGAAGATATGCTCCCTCGTGTCCAATGTTGAGCCATAGTTGTCTGAGTGGCTCTTGAACGCTGAAGTTGCTGTGGCTTGCAAACAGTGGAGCTTTTATCGAGCTGGGCCCAAAAATATGAGCTTGAAATATCTAATGAGCTGCTTTTGAGTTTTTAATGGCTAGGCTCAAGTTCTTATCGAGCTTGAAATATCTAGTTGAGCCCTGAAGTTGCAGTGGCCTTCAAACAGTGGAGCTTTTAAGATACCCATTCTATTTTGTTAGAAAGAGTATAATATGTAGTAGACGGATACTTGTTACATAAAAGTTGAAATTTAGTTAAAATCAAGTATGGTTGTTATAAATGTTTGATTCAATGTAGACAACTTCTGTTTCAGATTTTTGTAATCACAGTGCCATTTGTGAAGATAAGTCAAATACAACTATGAATTGCAAATATTTGTCACTAAGATGAAGAATATATGAAAATCAACTCAAAATATGTTCAGAAAGATACGGACATTCAATTTATTAACACAATATCCTTCAGCAAGGTACAAACATACGGGTACTGGCTTATTTAACAGTGTGTTATGCAGCAAAGTTATGTTTATTACTACTACGCTATAAGTAAGCCATGCCAGCATGATATGAACCATAAGCTTCACATGCTAGACTTCGGATCTTCTGAGTACAATACGGAGTTCCAAGATGGATTTCTGGGGAGAAAAGTGTCCTGTCATATGCAAACAAAACATTAGCTTCGCGTTACTTGCAGTGCTAATACAAACTCTAAATGATTAGAAAATTTCTGTCATCAACACTAGAAAATAATATCCCCTGATTACAACGATCTGTTCTAAGTTCTAACAAAGCAACCCTTCGTTACTAACTATATAGTATATGACAAAACTACCCGCTAATTGTTGGATGCAAGTCACATCCAACAAAAGAACTCATGTAAAGGGCAACATAATTTGCATCAAGCCTTTTCAGCTTTGAATAGGCGGGGAAAAATGTTTTTTTTTGTGCAGTCTTTTAATTTTCATTTTACAGAGATTTTTTCGTACCTTGAACTTTGGCCCTTTTGGTCCTAAAGCTGTAATTTTACTGGTTCTTTTAAAACAAGCAAGTCTAAAGCTGCTTTTTCAAAACTGCGTTTTGTTTTAAAAAAAGCAGATAATAACTTTTTTCAAATGATTTGTCAAACATTATTCTCTGATTATTTTCATTTTGTAAACGCAATAATTAGGCAATCTTCTCTAAAACGAAGTCCCAAGCACCCTCTCAGTAGTGCTTGGTATCCATGATTAGTCAATCCAAGAGTTTATAGCTTTAAATAACAAAGAAATGCCATCTTCTTAACCAATAACCTGTTTATCCTAATCGCTATAGCCTTGTTATCCATAACTAGCCAATCCAAGAGAGTCTCAAATACAAGCGCCCTAATAATCCATCTAACTTCCCAGTAAAACATCAGTAACAGTAATATACTAGCGACTTCCAAGTTTGTAAGATCAAAAAATTTCAAGTTTTAGTAAATGAAAAACTAACTATCGTGTCTTGGGTTAAACTATACACATACGACAATTTTGTTGCTTCCTTAACATACCCATTAAATAATCTTAATTGCTAAATTTTTTGAAACAAGACAAATCTGATATAAACTGGAACCGACTTGTATTGTTTCCTGGTTACAACTGTTTACCGCTTTGTATCATTAAAAGGCCTTTTGGAGGCTCAATAGTAGTTTCACATCTAAATGCTTATAAGATCCTGATTATTTTACATCTAAATTTCTTAGTTAAGAAAAAAATGCCAAACACTCAAATAACTGCATTTCTGATATTCGGGTTTCCTTAATATCTCCTGAATTGCAATTGCGTTTTGTTCAATAGGTTAGCTGGTTATTAGTTTATGATTATTTAAAAAGCATTAGCAATTGGCGTGTTTTAGGTAAGCTTACATAAAACTATTGTTTTACTGTTTTACAATAACAAATTATGTCGTATCAGCACACAATGCAGGATTGGACTTGCTGATTATCTGATTTCATATAAGCAGAAGTCTTTTCAAACAAGCTCATCCAAAACACTAAACAATAACTTTAAACAAGCTGATAAGCGTTGTTTGGCTCCATCCAAATACTCTAATAGGGCTTATCAAAACTCAATAAGGTGATAAGCTTTCTAAATAAGCATACCCAAACACCCCCTTGATAAGCAATCCCAAAGACTTCTAATTCGTAACAACTTATTCTACCCTTAAACAAGCAATCACTTTTAACTTCACCCAAAACACAAGCTTCTAAGTATAATCAATTTTCTTCATCCAAAGTCCAAACACTCAAAACAAGTTATCAGGTAAAATAAAAAATCAAAAAAGCAGATTAAGCAGAATTGCTAAACATCCAAATATCTACATATCATCTGACTATTTTGTTTCCTAGACCTACATTGCTTTAGTGTTGTTACCACAGATTAACTGTTTTACCACTTATTCAATCGAGCTATGAACATAGATAAGCTAAAAGCGCATAAGCCATTAAAGCGTACGGGCTTATCAAAAATTCAATAAGCTCATAAGCTCCATTAAGGGGGTGTTTGTTTAAGTCTTTATATGAGCTAATATGTTTTGGGCTTATATTTCATTAGCACATCTTCTCTGGCTTATGAGGTTATTATGATTAATAAGCTAACAGACTTGAGTATTTGGTTTAGATAATGTTAGTTAATGATCAAAAGGGACATGGGTTAAGAAATATGAACCTTAGATCAAGTATAATTGAGGGTAAAATGGTAATTTGTGATGAAAAGCATGTTATATAAGCCAAACCCTCTTTTTAAAAGCCAAACTTTTGAAGCTTATCAAAACCCCCTTTATATAAGCTCTAGAGGTGCCAAAACGGGCGAGCACGGGCGACGGGCTATGGGCTAAATGGGCACAGGCTAAATGACACAGCCCAAACGGGTGCATGTTATACGAATCGCTTTAGAATAGACTCAAAATGACGAAATAAATTCTTCAAACGTAACACCTCATTTATATTAAAAAAATTAAATATTTTTTCTTTAAAAACAATTGTAATGTTCTCTAACTGATAGAAAATATGTGCCCGTTTGTGCCCATTTAACTTTTAAATGGACAATATATGCCCATTTCAAAAAAAAAAAAAAAAAAAAAAGGAGGGGCTAGACGTGCCCAAATCTTTTATAAATTTGACCAAATTAGCATTTTTTTTTTCTTTTTTTTTTTTTTTTTTTTTTTTTTTTTATTTTGAGCACAAATTGCCACCTCTAATAAGCTCATAAGCCACTCAAATAAGCTTAGCCAAACACCCCCATAAGCCGAAATCATATAAGCTTATTTTTGCAAGAGATAAACTAGATAAATCCAATCAAATACCAATAAAATAAAAAGTTGACTTACAGAGATGTAAGAACAAGAAGGAATAACGGATAAGGAATTATTGTGAGCGTGATTAAAAGCAGCAACAGAAAGATGTGAAGCTAAACCCAATCCTCGTTTAGATGAAGGAACAAAAGTGTGAATTATATCCATCACTTTCCCACCGTTTCTTAACTCGTATTCTAAGTACGCTTTCTTGTCTTCTGTTTCAAATCGGTTTTGTTTCTCGTTCCATGTTATCTTTGGTGGAACTGCCGCTGGTTGGTTGATTCCTGTCGCCATTGGTTTCTTTTTGTCAGGTGATTTGACTTGTGAAATTGTGCGTGATTATATTCAATTTTTTAAGTTTGAGTAACCATTTACGTATTTATTTAATTTTTATTTATTTATTTATTCCTTTTCATTTCTTTCTTCTTACATTGTAATTTGTAATTCAACACCTACATAACCAAACCTTAAAAAAAAATAAAAATAAATAAATAAATAAAAATAAAAAAGAAAGAAAAGTCATTTTTTTAGGGCTTATCAAAACCTTCACATATGAGTTCTAGAGGTGTCAATTTGTACCCGAATTTAAAAAATGGGTTAATTTTGACTATTTTGTAAAAGATTTGGGCATATTTAGCCTCCTCCATTTTATGAAAGGAGAATACTAAATCCACCTACACTTTACAAAATTTTTTCCACACGCTGACGTGGCGGAGTGTTGATTGGTTGGTTTTCTGTGGCCCACAGAAAACCAACCAATCAACACTCCACCACGTCAGCGTGTGGGAAAAATTTTGTAAAGTGTAGGTGGGTGTAGCACACCTCTTTATGAAATGGGCACATATAGCCCATTGAAATCTTAAATAAGCTCTAACGGGCACATATTTTTTTCTCGATCGGAGAGCATTACGATCGTTTTTAAAGAAAAACTTATACATATGATATATTTAAGTTTTTAAATATAAATAAGATATTATGTTTAAGGAATTTATTTCTGTCGTTTTAAATCTTTTTGAAGTAATTTGTATAATATGTGCCCGTTTAAGCCCGGCCCGCCCGTTGAGTTCATAAGTTCATAATAATTCTACTTTCCAAAATATCCATGTATCATATATTTTAGCCTTAAATCTAAACAACATGCAAAAATTCATATTTTTATAACATTCTACAATATAAGTGATAAAGTCAAGTGAGGGTCTAACTAAAGATTCTTTGCAAAAACACAAATGAAAGAACTTAAACTTAATTCATGACCAGGTGTAAAGAGCAACCTCTAACATGATTTTAATCGTTAAAAGAATCATCACTCTGGAAAGCCGAACGTTTTCCACTATGTATTCATTGTGGTTTCAATGATCACCACTCTGATGATTGTTTTGAATACACTGGTTGTGATATCTGTGGTAGTGATGGCCACTAAACCTCTGATCATGAACAAATAATTCAAATAATAAGAATTGTTAAGACTTAGCCCTCTCAGCCTAAAGTGTCCACCAAGACATCAGGATATAGTGTTTTAGGTAGCATAGTACATGGGACCTCTGATCATGAACAAGTTAAATGGTTTCAAATAGGTGAAAGACTTAAAGCATCTAGGTCTAAACACATGCACTAAAACGTGGGTCAAGAGAAACTAACTAGTTCATTATTTGTGCAGAGTAACATCAGGAAGCCCGTCTAGTACCTAGACAATGAGTCATCTTTAGAGTCTAAAGAAAGACTCACCACTCTCTGAGGTAGAACTCAGCTTATGAAGTCTCTGAACCAAGAAGATGTTGGAGTCAGTGAGTGATGATAACAGCTCACTGAGTTCCCTTTGATTTCCTCAACAAACCAAGACATCCTGAACTTAGATACTTAGGAACAATATCTAAGGTTGTGTTTGTTTGTTAAGAGGGTCTGAATCTGAATCTGAACCGCACATCTGAATCTGAATCTGATCTGTAAATGTCTGAATCTGACCGCATCTGAATGGAAAAAAAAAAAAACTCATGTCTAAACCGCACATTTGCTTGCTCGTATTAATTTTTTTTTTTTTTTTTTTTTTTTTTTTTTTTTTGGTTTTTATTTGTGTCAGCAAGAGGCAACAAGACACATTCAGACACCCCTCTCAAGTCTAAACCATTAAGATCTTACTACATCTGAACGCGTTTGAACGAAAAAAAAAACGGTCTGAACGGCAAAATGTCTGACCGATTCAGACACAGTGCCCATTCAGAGGCTGTTAAGAGGCAAAAAATAAAAAACAAACACAGCCTAAGTCTATGAAACAAATAGGAGGGAAATCTATTGAATTGATAAGTAAAAGCTACTTATCAAAGAAAGTTAAAATAGTATAAGAGTTGGTATAAAAAGTGTAAAAGTTGTGAGCACTGTACCCTAAAGTAAGGATGAACATGTTCCAAGGATAGAAACATTTAATGCAATAAAGTACCATTATACCTTCCTAGTAAGATGTTTGACATGACGCTTTTAACCCACGAGTATCCACCTTGAGTTTGCATATATAAAGGAATGTTGTAAAAGATTAAATGTCATCTCATACAATTAATGTATTAGCATTACGAGAGAATTTACTCTTCCTAAAACTAAGTTCTTGAATAATCTCGGTGGTTAGCATAGTTCTTACTTAAATACATAACATTGGTTTGTGTTTTAGAAAGTGAGGAGATCACTCTACACTTTGTCATTCAACTTTAATTGTTATTCCGCAAGCAATCATAGTAAAGTCTTTGATTCATTTCTAATAAGAATTAAACGATGAAAAACTTTGTTGTGCTTACTTTCTTTAAACTGTTTATTATACTTTGCGTTAACCTTTTAAACAAAAATCAGATTGACATGAAAAGTGAATTTACTTAGTACTTGGGTTACAATCATTATAACAGGGAACAACAGTAATAAAGCTAGTTTGAAAGAAAGCAACGGAATCTAACATGTGTCCTTCCCACTTTAATCACCTACTTTTCTTCCCCTTTCTAGTTTTCTTCTTTGTTTTTCCCTCTTTTCCTTTTTTCCCCTCCATTTTCCTTCCCTCTACGTACCATTTTGTTTCATTTTATTATTTTTTTATTCATGTTCTAATACTTTAATTCAAAATTTAATCACTTCAATTCGTGATTTAACTACATCAATTCAAGTTCTAATTCTTTCCATTCGGGATCGAATATCTTCAATTATACGGTAGGTTTTTTTAATTTTTCTAAATTTCATCAAAAACTTCAAAATTATATGTTGATTTCTAGTCAACAAACCATAAATTAGCATCAATTCTTTATCTTTTTTTTGTTTTTATAAAGTTTCCTCATAAATTTTCGAAGAAACTATGTGTTCATAAAAACACCTGTAAGGTGTTCCATGACATGTCTCAAAACTCTCAATGAAGAAATTATGTGATTTTAGAGTTTGAAGGCGTTAATTATCATATAAATGTTATAGTAATTCTTAAAAGTTTCAATATTTCCTTAAAAAAATCATTGTTGTGATGAATAAAACTTTGAATCTACAATACGTGTTCATCATTTCATCAGTTTTTTTAATGAACAACAACACAATGTTCATCAGTTAGATCATGTTGTTCACCAGTTTTCTTTTTGAAAAACTTTCACCGTGTTATCAAGTATGACTTAAGGAAGAAATGAAAAGAAATAGAAAGAGTTGTGTTTTCGAGTAAGGAGGAAAAGAAAAAGAAAAAGATTGAAAAACAAGTGTTATTTGATTGATTTGAAAGTAAAGTGTTTCCTCCCATAATTGGGCTATAACTGTTTAACTCCTATTTCTTTAATTTTCTTTATTTAAAAAAAAAAAAAAAAAAAAAAAAAAAAAAAAAAACTCAAGAACATAGTTTTTTTTTTTTTTTTTTTCCCCTCACAATATTCATTAGTTTTCTTTAATGTTGTTCATGTTAGATCACATTGTTTATCAGTATTTTTGATGAACAACATCACAATGTTCATCAGTTAGATCACGTTATTCATTAGTTTCGTTTTTAATTTTAATTTTAAGTTTTAATCACAATGTTTACCATTTAAAAAAATCACATTGTTCATTCGTTTTCTTAAAAAAAAGAATATCACAATGTTCATTGGTCAAGAGTGAAAATAGCAAAAAAAAATAAACTGACAAAAGTAAAAAAGGACACTAGTAACCATATGGTAACTTTTTAGATTTTTTTTCACTTGTCACCATATATAAATTGACAAAAGTTAAGAAAGAATATCACAATTTTCATCAATTAAGAGTGAAAACAAAGCAGATACAGTCATAAAGAAACATGTTAGTTACTTAGTTATAATTATTATTATTTACCAAAAACACGGCTTCCAGAACCTCTGGTCACCCTAAAAACATACACAGTTGGTAATGTCGCTGCACAGTGGCTCAGACAGGTGAACAATCAAGCAAAAAGGATACCTGCCATGGCTGCAACCTTAATAGGTCACCCCGCCAAGATATGAATGATCTCAGCTCTACTGAACAAACCCAAACTCATCACAGCCTCGAAAATAGTTTAAAAAACAAATACTGTTCATATTATGGAAGCTGCATATACTACAAATGACATGACTGTTAGTAAATAGAGGAGTCAAGTCATAACTGTACAAAGTTTGGCCAGCCATCAGCCCTGTTTTTACCAGCCACAGTTACCATGGCATTAAACAACGCAACAACCAATAATAATAAGTATATAGCCATAATAATGTTACGCTTGCTCGAAGCCAGACGACCACGTGCCAAACACGATGACAACCATAAGAACTGTATTCTTTGTATCAAACAAAAAGACCACATACAACAACAAAGAACATCCTTATCTGCAAGTAACAACATGAACGTAAGCTGACATAAAGTACGGTGTAAGCAACCGAAATACCAACAACTTAAGCAACAAGCAGGTGCTGACACGCTAACCCGGAAGCAACCGTCAGCAAGTTAATAACTTTTTTTTAATGACCTTATAACCTTGAACTCATATCGTGTATAAGTAAACCATAAAGTAAACAATGCAGCCTCATAAGGTGAAGAAAGAAAGCCTATGAGGTATCCTAGAAGCCTTAAAAATTGAAACTTTATTTGTTGATCATAAATTAAACCACAACAATTAAACCATATCCAGAGGGACGTAACCCCGAATCTCAGAAGAACCAGTTCACAAAAACACAAACACTACGAAATCCTAATTAAAGTGGGTCGCCCACCTTCGAATAATGTTGGTCCGTAGGCCTGTCAATTGATTCTGAAGATGGAATAACGTTGTGCATGAAGGTAAGGCAAGTAGGCCATTGACAAAAGAGGATACGCCCACTCTGGTTGCATCTGTAATAAGGTGCCTTGCCAAGATACAGGTGATCACACCTTTATCGAGTCCACCTAGGCCACCTTTATCGAGTCCACCCAGGCGCATCACAACCTCACACACACCCCCTTATAATCCAATCTCTTTTTTTATTCATAAATCGCAGTTGAGCAGACTTTTGAAGACCAAGGATAGATCTACCGTGGCTGCAAGCTTACGTAGCCTGCCCTGCCATTGACCTTATTTTTGCCATGCACAACTATCACACCACTGAACAACATGACAACCAACTATAAGCAAACAATGCTGCAAGCGCAGATGTACCGCGCTTAAAGAGAACAGAATGTCGTGACGCAGGAAGGTCAGACAGGTAGACAATAGACTAAAGCGAATATGCCAACCATGGCTGCAACTGTAATAATGTGCCTTGCCAAGATGTAGGCGATCACACCTTTACCGTGTCCACCCAAGCGCATCCCAACGTCACAAGTAATGCATTACTTTAGAGCAAGTAATGCATTTGTATGAAAAACTTGTAAGTGCAAAATGTGTTCCTTGATCATTACCCAAGTTTTTAGATATCTATTATTCATACAATTAGTGATACTAGCAGGGTACCCGCGTGTTGCAGCAGCGGGTACCATGCAATAATAGTATTCAACGAAAATTTCTTTTAGTTCTATATTTTACTATACAATAGACATATGGATGACGACAATTTTAGTTTTGAATAATTTTTATGCAATAACAATATATTTTATATAAAAATTGTAGATTATCCACGTGATGTTGTGACAGTACTGAATTGGTAGCCGATATATTATAAATGTATGATGTTAAAGTAGTTGACAATGACCCGTATTCGCAAGTTATCATTAAATAATAACACCATAGCAAAATTTAAAAATCACTTACATTATACTAAAGAAAATTTAGTGCTCTAAAAAATATTATTTATATTTGTCCCACATAGATGGATGATACAAGTGAAAGAGTATTTATAAAGATAAAAAAAAACTAAATATTAAAGAAGTCATGTGGGTTACTTTAAAAAGTATAATTATTATTATACAAATATATGTAATAATTATAAAATATATAATTAGCACTTAGCACTTGCACTTTGCATCCTTTGCTTTGAAAAAATCGTCCGATTTTTATAAAATAAAGTATTTGGTTTTTAAAGTAAGTTTTATCAAAAAAAATCTAAAAGGTGTATATGTTGGGTTCTCGAGGCACTATTGTGATTTAATGATAATTTTTTAACATTGTAATTTAGTATGCATTTTAAAACTCTATTGATTTAATAATATCGTTTTCGGACGACTTTTATGGGCTAGCCGAACCAGTTGTGACTCCGATTCTCGGTTAAACCTGTTAGTTCGATCCATTTTTTAAAACCATAAGTAAATTGTATGAAACTTTGTGTGTTTTATTAGCTCGTACAATATGTATAATAACAAGTATTTTTCATATTAGGGGTATTTTAAACATAACATTAAGTAGATAATTATTGTTATAGACGTTTTTTTTTTCTTTTATTAAATTACTTTGTATTTATTTTCTATTTTTTTTAAAGTATGTCTACAAAAAGTTTTTTAAAGTGTTGTAACCAATGTTATTATATATGTACTTATTAAAATTTGCCATTATAAGCAAGTGTCGAATCTTAACTTTTTAAGCCTTCTATTTTAGGAATGTCCCAAATTCTTTATAGATATGTGCAAATATGTATAATCATGTAAATAAAAAATTATGACTTTGCACCTTTGCATCCTTTGCTTTGAAAAAATCGTCCGATTTTTATAAAACAAAGTATTTAGTTTTTACGGTAAGTTTTATCAAAAAAAAAAAAAAAAAAAAATTAAAGGTGTATATGTTGGGTTCTCGAGGCACTCTTGCAATTTAATAATAATTTTTGAACATTGTAATTTAGTATGCATTTTGAAACTCTATTGATTTAATAATATCGTTTTCAGACGACTTTTATGGGCTAGTCGAACCAATGATGACTCCGGTTACCGGTTGAACCCGTTGTTCCGGTCCGTTTTTTAAAATCATATGTAAATTTTATGAAACTTTGTGTGTTTTTTAGCTTGTACAATATGTATAATAACATGTATTTTTCATATTAGGGGTATTTTAAACATAACATTAAGTAGGTAATTATTGTTATAGACGTTTTTTTTCTTTTATTAAATTACTTTGTATTTATTTTTTTATTTTTTTAAAAATATGTCTACAAAAAGTGCTTTAAAGTGTTGCAACCAATGCTATTATATATGTACTTATTAAAATTTGCCATTATAAGCAAGTGTTGAATCTTAATTTTTTAAGCGTTCTATTTTTAGAATGTTACAAATGCTTTATAATGTAGTATAGATATGACGAGTTAAAACTTTACGTTAAAAACTTGTTTATTGGTGACTTTAGTTAATATGTTTTTATAATTGTCATTAACAAAACTTAGAAAGGTAATAATGGTTTTACGCAATTATTTGTATTAACAAAATAGGTTATGATATGGTGTGCCTGTATCTTTGCCTTTAAAAAATGGGTAAAATGCAAAAATGGTCACTAAACTATCACGAAATCGCAAAAATGGGACCGACACAAAAAGTCACGCAAAAAAACCACTAACGTTACCCAAATTTGCAAAAACACCACCGAGAGTCATTTTCCGTTAGTTTGCTCGTTAAGTTCCACGTCATCGAGGGTAGTTTCGTCTTTTTACTCATTTCAATAGCTAAATTTGCAAAGGATGCCTTAACTTTCGAAACACTATTCATCATCTTTCCATTTAATTTTCTAGGATCAAATTCATACATCTACCGCCACCACTACCACCACCTTCTACCACCACACAACCAACACCACTACCCTCTACCGCAACCACCACCACCCTTGCCCTCCCTAAACACTATTCATCATCTACCGCCACCATCAAATTACCATCTTTATAATTTGAAGTGCACTCAAATTACCATCTTTATAATTTGGAAATATCCTGAGCTATTTTGATAAGTTAAATGGTTTGGTATTTGTTTGTGTGTCAAGACCTACACGAGTCACACTAGGGTGCGGTTGTTGTTCACTTATTTTGTCCAACAAAAACTAATTTCAACACACTAGTAACACATTTGTTAAATTCACAGTAGTGTGCAGGGGAATTGGAAGCTGCGGCCACCATGGGTAAAGGTTGACTCAAACATTTTTCTTTATTCGTATCCTCAAACATTTTTCTTTGTTCTTAAAGGCTATTTTGTGACTAAGGTTGCGAGCTTAATTTTTCTCATAATTTTCTGGGCATTTTCTAACATATTTGGGGAGCTCAAGTGATTAGTGGCATTAGATGTTTGGTAAAACCATGAATTTGATTACCACGGTTATAGGCTTTGCAATGAGTGCCACTTTCATTGTATTTGTCTTAGCTAGACTCGTTTGTGGGCGGTTTCGTCGATATGAAACACGGCAACTGTTCGAGATTGACTCAAGGATTGACCTAGAGAGGGTATGCTTATAATCCTTCATTCTTTGTTTCCACATTTTTTGGTGTTCATGTTGTATATGATTCCAAATGACCTTGTATATTCGTATTTCGTAGCATTTAGGCTTGTTTAATAATGCTTCATTCAGAATCCTCAATGCTGAACAACAAGAGTGGAGAACTAAGTGATCTCTTCCCTTCAATATTTATTTATTTTTTGAAACTGATTTCTTTTCTGAGTATCTTGGAATGTTCATGAAAATGTGTCGGTTATTTTTAACAAAATGGATACCTCCCCAAGAAGGGAAATGTTATAATTTTCAGTTTTCGCAAGAGCCCCGGGTCGTAGGCCTTGAACCCGCAATGGTTGCAGCAATTCCTACAATGAAGTTTGTGGCTAAGAAAGCAATCAACTTGCCCTGTCTATCGTCTCTCGGTTATAGCTGCAAATAGCCCCGATATTTCAAGGGAGATCTCAATGGGGCAGTCTCGTCAGTGGCTCCTACCACACCCTGGTCAAGGAAGTAGTCAGAGTCAAAGTGAAAATCAAAGCTAAAACCGAGCAGATACAAATATTGTAGAGGTAGAAGCAGGACCAGAAGCACAAAGATGACAGAGATTGAAAAAATTGAAAGCTTTAGGTTGTTTATGATTCTTGATTGCTTGGAAGTTGTACAAGATTTAGGATTGGTGTATAAATGTAAATGAATGTATTTTGTTCTTTCTAGTTTTGCTTTATTTGTCGAACTGAACACGATGATTGCTGCTCGTGGAAGCATGTAATCACCCTCTTTGCTAAGAATCATGAAAATAGTGATCAATGTTTTTCTAATAGTCTGTATGACTAGCAGTTGTAATTTTAGCCTCAAACAAGATTTTATTTTATTTGTTTCAAGTGAATTAGCATACATCTAAAAAAAAGAGAGAGAGAAATGTACAAAACAAGGAGCCGGAGTAAATAATTCTCAAGAACTAACATGACATACAACATTGCTTTATTATCATCAAGTTAACTTTACTATGTTTTATTTTTATCATTGTTGTCTTTAATGTTGTGCGGCGGTAGAGGGTGGTGGTGTTGGTTGTGTGGTGGTAGAGAGTGGTGGTGGTGGTGGCGGTAGAGGGTAGTGGTGTTGATTGTGTGGTGGTAGAGAGTGGTGGTGTTATTAATTAAATATGAACAGTAAAAAGATGAAACTACCCTCGATGACGTGGAACTTAACGAGCAAACTAACGGAAAATGGCTCTCGATGGTTTTTTTGCAAATTTGCGTAACGTTAGTGGCTTTTTTGCGTGACTTTTTGTCTCGGACCCATTTTTGCAATTTCGTAATAGTTTAGGGATCATTTTTGCATTTTACCCTTAAAAAATAGTAGTGGAACTAGGGTGACGGGGCTAGAATTTCGATGTTTGGTGGGCTGAAACAATTTTTCTCAAACCAAAAATTTGTTTAAAATATAGGTCACTATATATTAGATAAACTTAATTGTAAACGTATATAGATCATATATATATGCAAAGGTAACTTAACAAATTAATTCACAGTTCACAACTTTCGGAAAACTATGTTCGATAACAATCATACACTATTTAATGAGTGGGCCAAAACCTTTATGATGTGAACTAAGGGGGTGCTTGGTGGGGGGTTAAGGGATGTGGGGAATGGGTAAGGTATTTATTAAGGGCCCACCTCCCTCATTCCTTGTGCTTGGTTAGTGAGGGGTAAAGGATTGATTACTCTGTACTGGGTAATCAACCATTATAGAGTAAATTGGGAGGTAAGGTATTGATTACCCACCTCACTCATTCCTTTGCATTCCTTTCTCTTTCCCTTTCCTTTTCCCTTTCCCCACTTTGAACCAAGCGGACCCTAAAATACCAAATAACATAATAAGTATGCTTAAAATAGAGGTTTTGGGTTGGCCATGGCTAAAGGTAGCAAAATAGGTGGGTTGGGTCGGGTCGGGTCGGGTTCGAGTCACGGGTCTAGATGGGTTTGGGTTTATACGGCTTCGGGTTTAGATGAGTCTTCTAGAAACATGAGTTTAAATGGGTCTGGGATCCGGTCGGCAAGAATTTTTCTTTTCAGTAAAAGATGAGAAAAGTGAAAAAAAAAAAAAAAAGTAATTTTTTTGACCCGAAAGACCTGTCTAGACCCACCGGGTAATTATTACTACCTCCGTCCCATTATAAGTGTCCAGTTTGACTTTTTACGGTCTAACTTGTTCAACTTTGACCTTGAATACTTTTATGTGTGTTATATAATACTTGATGCTAAATATATGAATGGATTAGATTTTAAACGTATTTTCATTGATATAATTTTCATCAAGTATTATATAACACAAATAAAATTATTTAAGGTCAAAGTTAAATAAGAAAGACCAAGAAAAGTCAAACTGGACACCTATAATGGGACGGAGGGAGTACTATAATTGCATTTTTTATCAAATAATCAGACCATCTATAATATCTATAATATATATTTAAGGAGCGAAGTAAACTCATTCCCCTATTAGAGATTTACCCAACTTTTGCACCTCAAGCCATGGCCCATCCCAATGCAAGAGTAGCTCCGTCCCCATTAGGTTAAGATATATTCCATATCGCAAGGAAACAAAATTGTTGTCGTGTATAACAACGAAGATTCTGTTTCGTTGACATCTTCAAGGTAGAAATTAATAGTTAATTACAATGCTGTTTGGAGTACATTGATTGTGTAAAAAGTACATATTTATATACGCTTCCCAGATGGAACCACAGCTAGTTGAAGACCGAGACATTGTCTAACCTCAAACAGCAACACCACAACATACCTCGGAACAATGGCTGCAATGCGTGCAATGACATATCTACGTGATGCTTTTGGAGAAGAAGGTGCAATTGTACCCGGTTCGTCTCTTAACTTTATTATTCTTGTGTTAATAGTTTTGTTGAGGTGAAATCTCAGGGACAAACTGGATTCCCGTTTACTACCCACCCTCAATCTATCAATATATGCATTACTTGTCTCCTCATGTATGGTTTGGCTTGTGGAGTCGAGCATATTATTTCTGTTGTACGTCCCCGTCCCCCTCCCATTTATGGAGTTGTTGCTCATTGGGCAAAGATCATTTATATTTATGTGTTTGTCGTAACTTTGGCTTCGTTGTTCTATTTTTGATATTATGGGACTAATACGCAAAATAAAATAAAATAAAATAAAATAATAAAAAACCAACTAAGGTGACGTTAAGGTGGAAAACATTTTCTTTAATTTCCTATTTCTTGTTTTGTAAGAAAAGGGAGGGGAGTTTGATTTTCACAAAACAATGAAAAATTTAGAAAACGCGTTTAGTCTGAGAAACATGTTTTTGTGTTTTCCATTTTTCAAAACTAGAAACATGTTTAAGTGTTGTTGTTTTTATATCTCAATTCACTATTCACCTTAGTAATATTATAAAGAGTTAATTTCATAAATCGTCCCTATGGTTTGTCGGGTTTAACGGAATTGGTCCCTCGCAAGAATTTTTAACGGGTTTGGTCCCTGTGGTTTTGACCCGTATCGGGTTTGGTCCCTTGACCACTAACACCGTTTGTTGACCGTCAAGTGGGACAGAAATGACATAAATACCCTTAAACGTGTTTCATAAATGGTCCCCTTGTTGGATATAACGGATTTAGTCCTTGCGTTAATTATTTATTATTTTTTTGTTTTTTACAAGATTTTCTTTTTATTTTATAAAAATTTTGACAGAATTTTTTTTATTCTACGGAAAATGTTAAAAAAAAAATTCAAATTTTTTTAGATAGATGTCAACTTTTTTTTTTTGTCAAAAAAATTAAAAAAAATATATATGCCAAAAATATATATATACATATATTTTGCGAGAAATATTAAAAAAAAAAAGTTTAAAAATTATGTCAATGATTTTTTGTCAAACAATATATTAAAAAAAAAAAAAAAAAAAAAAAAAGAAGAAGAAAAAATCTGGCTAAATTTTTTGAAAAAAAAAAATTGGAATTTTTTTTTTTAAATTATGACAATTTTTTTAAAAATATTTTAATTTTAAAAAAAATGTTAAAAAAAACTGTCATAATATTTTTAAAAATTTTTGACAATTTTTTAAATGTTTTTGGAACTTTTTGAATACTTTTTAATTTTTTTGACAAAAAATTGACACTTATATAAAAAATTTTGAAAATTTTGAAAATTTTTGAAAATTTTTAGTAGAATGAAAAAATCCAATCAAAATTTTTTATAATTTAAAAAAAAAAAAAAAAAAGAAAAAAAAAAAAAGCTTGTAAATAAATTCGGACAAAAAAAAAATTTGAAAAAAAGAAAAGAAAAACCACAGGGACTAAATTCGTTATATCCCACAAACCACAGGGACCAATTACGTTTAAGGGTATATATGTCATTTCCTCTTAGTTTAACGGTCAAACTAACGTAAATATTGGTCAAGGGACCAAACCCGATACAGGTCAAAACCACAGGGACCAAACCCGTTAAAAATTCTTGCGAAAGACCAATTCCGTTAAACCCGACAAACCATAAGGACGATTTATGAAATTAACTCTATTATAAAAACATCTTCAAAACACAAAAACAAATATTATAAACTAACCAACTAAATTATAAAATAACTAAAAAAATCTAATACGAGAAAATAAAGAAATTAAAATATTAAAATATAATATCAAATAACGTTTTCGTCTGTTTTTTTACGTTTTCGTCCGATATTTTACGTTTTTGTCCTTTTTGTCTGTTTTTTTTACGTTTTCATCTGTTTTTTTACGTTTTCGTCTAATTTTTTATGTTTTCGTCAGATTTTTTACGTTCTCATCCGTTTTTTTTAATTTTCGTCAGCTTTTTTACGTTTTCGTCCTTTTTTTTTACATTTTCGTTCGATATTTTGGGATTTCGTTTGTTTTTACGTTTTTGTCAGGTTTTTTAAGTTTTCATCTGATTTTTTACGTTTTCGTCCGTTTTTTTACGTTTTCGTCAGATTTTTTACTTCTTCGTCTGTTTTTTAAAGTTTTCATCAGATTTTTTATGTTTTCGTTCGTTTCTTTACGTTTTCGTCAGTTTTTTTACGTTTTCATCTGATTTTTTATGTTTTCGTCCGTTTCTTTACGTTTTTGTCAGTTTTTTTTACGTTTTCGTCCTATTTTTTATGTTTTCGTTCGTTTTTTTATGTTTTTGATAGGTTATTTACGTTTTTGTCCCATTTTTTATGTTTTCGTCCGTTTTTATACGTTTTTGTCCATTTTCTTACGTTTTCGTCCATTTTTTAACTTTTTTGTTTGATTTTGTATGTTTCCATCTGTTTTTTTATAACGTAAAAAGTCTGGTGAAAAAGTAAAAAATCTGACGAAAACGTAAAAAAATGGATGAAAACGTAAAAACCGGACGAAAACGTAAAAAATTTGACGAAAACGTAAAAAATCTGACGAAAATGTAAAAAAAACGGACGAAAACGTAAAAAATATGACGAAAACGTAAAAAATCAGACGAAAACTTAAAAAATCTGACAAAAACGTAAAAAAACGAACGAAAACGAAAAAAATCGGACGAAAACTTAAAAAACCTGACGAAAACGTAAAAAACGGACGAAAACTTAAAAAAACGGAAGAAAACGTAAAAAAACAAACGAAAACTTAAAAAATCAGACAAAAACATAGAAAATTAGACGAAAACGTGAAAAATTAGACGAAAGCGTAAAGAATCGAACGAAAATGTAAAAAATCTGACGAAAACATAAAAAAACGGACGAAAACGTAAAAAATCGGGCGAATGTGTAAAAAATCGGACGTAAACTTAAAAAATCTGACGAAAACGTAAAAAACGAACGAAAATGTAAAAAATTTGACGAAAACTTTAAAAATCTGACGGAAACATAAAAAAACGGACGAAAACGAAAAAAATAGACGAAAATGTAAAAAACATGACAAAACGTAAAAAACGGACGAAGACGTAAAAAACGGATAAAAACGTAAAAAATCGGACGAAAACGTAAAAAATCAGTCGAAAACGTAAAACAACTGACGAAAACGAATTTGGGGTATTTTAATGGAAAATAGGGGAAAAAAAATGTTTTGTAGTTTTTTGTATTAAAGTTGGAAATAGGAATTTTGTGTTTTGTAGAGAATTTTATTAGAAAACACTAATTTGAACGCGATCTCTGTTTTCCTTGTTTTCCACAAAACATTTTATGAAAAACAAGGGTATTTCCTCAACTAAACGCACCCTAAGTGTCTCCCGGAAAAACATGTTGCCTTTCGGAGGTCCACAAAATCTTTTCCCTCCTAGTTAAGAGGCTAAACTAGTGATGATCTAAACAACCACTTAATCCCCAATAAAAAAAGAAAAGAAAAAAGAAACACCCTACCTAAATTACTAGCTGCACTTCTTGGGAAAGAAAATTAGTTCCTAAATGAAAGATGAAGAACGGTGTTTGTTTGTGATAACTTGTGGCCTAGTAAACCTTGTGATTAAGCATTTGGTTATCATAATTAGTTATCATAATCTGTTTTATATCTGCAAATTAAGCATTTGGTTTAACCTCATTTTCTTTTTGGTTACAGGTAAATAGTGGGTTGCTGGACAAGTTGAAGAATTCGAATTCAGGTAGACTTAAATTTATGAGCATCCGAGTTATGAATTGGAGCATTACTTAATCAGTATTACTGTATTTTTGTACTCATATCTGACCTTCAGGAGACATATATAGTATCTTTGCGTTGTTAGTGTTGATATATTTGGATATTGTAACTTATTGGGTTTTCACGATGCATAATTAACATCGAATTCTTTCATGAAACTTTAACCATTGATACTTAATTAGGATCTTAATTGGATTCTTGAGATGTAGAATTTTAATTGATGTTGTTATGTAACATAGACTAAAAGTCCTGAACTGAACATTGTTGTTTGGTTTGTAAAGCTGAATGTTTTTTTTCTTCTTTTCTTAAAGTATTAAAACCACCGATTTATCCTCCACATTTCTAACAACATTACTGGCCATACTTGTATCAACTCCGTTCATGATCCTGCAGTTGGGATCAAAGGGCGTACGTATGTGAAACCTAGGCAATACGTAACAAGGAAAACCCATGGCAAGTGATGGTGATTTTTCAATGAAAGTTTCATGGAAGTTGCAATTCAACTTCTTCGATGTATTCATGTATCTCCCCAGTCAAAGTAACGTATATAGATAATGATTCAGGTTCTTTGTTACAAGGCAAATCTAAATTTGATCGTATTTGTAACATCCGATTCACATTAGTTATTTTTGTTTAGAAGATATTGTATGAGGCTAGTATTTAGGCTTCCATGTTACAAATTTGGTAGATGAGGTTAAATATTAAATATTAAATATGTAGAATGATATGTACGGGTTGGTGCCGTCATTTTAATTAAAGGGGGTGCTTGGTGGGCTATTAAGGCCTTAAGGGGTGGGGAATGGGTAAGGAATTCAAAAAGTCACACCTCACTCAAATTATGGTGCTTGGTTATTGAGTGCAAAGGTATTGATTACCTCGTAGTGGGTAATCAACCATTATAGAGTAAATTAAGGGGTAAAGGATTCATTACACACCCCACTCATTCCTTTGCATTCCTTTTTTTTTTTTTTTCTCTTTCCCCACTTTGAACCAAGCGGGCTCTAAATATACGTATTGTCATATGTTTACTAGATATTTATATAAATCTCATATTTGTCATAGATTCAATAAATCAATGTTAGCCATCTATCTTTTTTTTTTTTATCAAAATTAATAAAAAATATTTTTCAATCTTTTTTTTTTTTTTTTAAATAAACATATTTTACAAACGGTAATATTCAAACTACGAAAAATACACTATTGCGACGAGAATTAAATTATTTTTCTATAGATATGCACTTTTATATACCTTTGATTTTTTTTCCAACGAGAAAAATCACATATGGTTTTCTAAAAATCAATGAATCACATTTGATTTTCCGAATCACATGTGATTTTTTTAGGCAGAAATTTTGGAAAAAAAGTTAGTCGAAAGTATATAGAAGCGCATATCTATATAAATATAATTTAATTCTCGTCATGATGGTATGATTTTTTTCGTGTAACGATTAACGGTTTGCAAGATATTTTATTTTTTAAAAAATGAGTGAAAGTTTACTTTTTTGTTTTGATCAAACAATGAATGAACATGATTAGTTCATTGGATTTGAGATCTATATATAGATCTTTTCTCATGTTTAATATTGACCAAATCATCAAACAATAAACACCAAACAAAAGTGATAATAATGGTTTACTTATTACAAACATAGTCTTTGAAAATTTGCTAAAAAGATCCTTGTTTATTCTCGATTACATAAACAATAGTCCTTGTGGTTATCTACCTATTACATAAACAATCCCTGAGGTAAATTGAGAGGATGTTTGTGTAACCAAAAAGAATTCACTTAAAACCCTGCTATTATTATTAGTATCACATTCACCATGATCGAGACGGGAAATAATTAAACGAGACGGGAATATATCAATTCGCAATTATTTTTTATAATGAATACTAACAATTAAAACGCCGTTTTAGCAATCCCGTTATACAATTTATTTTCTTTAGTTTTTACTATAAAAACATGTTCTTTTCTTTGTAAGTCCAAATGACTTTCACTACTATTATTATTATTATTATTATTATTTTTTTTTTTTTTTTATAAAACCAACACTTTTATTAACAATAAATAGGATTTTTACAAGAAATTGGTGGGGAGCCGAGAAACCAACTGGGCCCCCACACCTCTAGCAATAGCGAATCCAATCCTATTAAAAATATGAACTGCAGCCCGCGCTCCAATGTCTTGAGTCGTAGAGAAACGTCGAATACGCTTAAGAAGAGTTACTGCATCTTCCTCAAGTTCTCCAAAAGAGGAGAAAGAGAAAGGAAGGAACCCATAGCCGATATCCACACATTTGGCCTCATACTTGACACGTTTACGATGTGCAGCTTCAATAACCGCACGACCTGGCATAAAATCAATCATACCAGATTGCGTCAAAGGTGACGACCCCGTAAGATCAACACAAACATCAAGCCCACCATCCCAGGAGTAAAGTAATATATCAGCCGGGCGCAAAGATCTATCCCTATCACCATAAAGCCCAATATCCACCTCCTTACGAGCTGAAATTCTGGACCGAGAGCATATATCAACAAGAACATCACGCACAATATTATGCCGATGTTTAATGCCAACAATACCCGCACAAGAAACGGCGTGATCCCCATAAATATCTCCAGTAAAAACACGAGAACAAGCTGAACACGGTCCCTGAACAGTGAAAAGAGGAACACCCAGCCGATAACACAACACACAACGGTATGTCCGGGCATTCATAGTTTGACCCAATCCAGATATAGGAACCACCCTGAGCCAATCTGAAGTATGATCCTCCTTTAGAGAGCTCCATAGCGCCATTTGTCGAGGAGAAAGATGGAATGTACATTCAACAGTTTGGGTAACCCGACCGAAATATATATCTGCCAATTTCTTCATGAGTTTGGGGGCAGCGACTTCGCTTAGGTTACTCAAAAGGTCACTTTTCATTTTTTTATTTTTTTATTATTTTTTTTTTATTATGAACCGTCACTTTTCATTGAAACCACAGAAATTACATGAAATTGGAGGGGAGTCTAGACACGATCTGTGCTCCCACCCCTTTTTGAATACACAAACTAACTCGATGAAAAATAAAAGCACCGCTTTTAACATTGTTAGAGTGGCTGCTGGCAATCTCCCCGACACGCGAGAGTGTATTCAAAGCTTCCACATCGAGTTCCCCAAACGTGGAAAAAGCGAAAGGGACGAACTTGTATCCATTGTCTTCACACTTAGACGCATACTTCTTCCTTTTCTTTTTCACAGCATTACATAGCGCAGCCCCCGGAGCCCATGTCGTTGCCCCAGACCCAGCAAATGGGGAGACCCCAGTCACATCCAGACATACGTCCTTACCTTGGAACCAGTTAAACAATAGCACATCTGCAGGACGTAATTCTCTCCCTTCCTCCGACAGAAATCCCAATGGAGCCTCTTTACGCACCATAATCCCGGCTTTGGAACATATATCAACCAGGACATCACGCACCAGATTATGCCTGAACTTAACACCCACTTCGCTAGCGCAGTGAACCGCGTGATCCCCCCACTGGTCCATACGGTGTACATTGCAACTCGGGCATAAGCTACCTTCGGAGAACATTGGAACCGCAAGCCTGTAGCATAACACCGAACGAAATTGGCGAGGATTCATCCTTTGTCCGAGACCGTCAATGGGGATGGCGAAGAGGAAGTCCTGCGCATGCGGGGCGCGAATATTACTAAGTATAGCCACCTGCCTTGGACTTAATGAGTACTTGGATACAAGGCCTTTCTCAATGACACCGAAATAACATTTTGCCAAGGTTTTCATCATTTGGGGGGCAGAAGCGCCCCCGATGACATTGAGGAAGTCGGTGTTACAAGTAGCGTTAAATATGTCCAAAGCATGCTGGAATGAAGGGCCGTGTGTGACAATACCCGTTTTGGTGAGTATCTTATCCTGTAAGTCGTTCGTTTGCATCCGAGAAGCGAGGAAGGCGTATTTGACGATATCCCCCGCTGAAAGGATGCCAAGCCCACCGAGCTTTATTGGAAGGGTGGCAAGCCTCCACTGCCAATCACCAAACTCAGGCCCTGAGGCCGTAACAATCTTCTCCAAAGAGGCACGTAACGTCTGATCGAACTGAGCTTGGGCCTCTGATAAGTGCAAGGGGGACTCGAGATACTATTATTATTATTATTTATTTTTATTTTTATTTTTATTTTTTATTATGAAGATCACTTTATTATAAATACATAAGATTTACAAGAAACTAGTGGGGACTCGAGATACTATATGCGATGTTATGTTTACGACTTTACGTTTGTTTAGTTTTATTTGAGGCTCTAAAAGACTAATTATTAATTAGAAAAGTGTAAATACTTTAAACTAGATTACATCACACAATACTACATGCTTTAAATATGTTATTGTTTAACCGAATTACACACATTTTTTTTACTAGCATATGATTTTATAAAAATGTTTATATGTTAAAAAATTGCAAAAGGCCCCCTTGTGGCACGCTATGAAAATTACTTTTGGCTTTTAGGGGGTGTTTGGGATGCTTATTCTAAAGCTGTTACCATATAACTTACATAGCATACTTTTGGGCTTTTGTTGTTGTTGAATTAAGAGGTTTATAGAAAGTAACAGGTCCCCCTTCTCAAACAATAATCGGGCATTAGAATTTCACCACCCCATCACCTGTTTACCGGCTGGGAAGACAAGTTAAGGATTCAAACAACAGATATGTGTTAACACAAAGCCACAACTCTGATGTGCCTTCATTTTCAACAATCAAATGATTTAAGATGTTATAAGCATTTGAATACAGTTGAACGATGTTCAACCCATTTGACCCTCTAAAAAGCTGCCATAAAGTATTTGACCTGAAATGACCCGTTTTCATTTCCAAATAAAAACTTGGGTGTGCACTTCCAAACGTGGTTAGCTGTTTCACTCTCTACTTTTCTAAATTAAAAGACCCTATAAAATATCTTTATCGGGAATTGCATGCATACCAATGGGCAATGTAAGTTCATGTCTTTGATGAATTCAATTTATGGAAACAGATTCCAGCAGGATGTATATCAATGATATCTATAAAACACTTACACACCATATGTAACATAGTTAAGCATTTTTAATGGTTTTCAGTGATTAATTTGTCACACAAAAAGCAATCACTCACCCTGAGATTATACTGCATCTGTGAAAGGAGTCATCTCTTTTAAAGGCTTGCTTCACGCAAACCAAAATTGTACTCAAAACACAACCTGACTGATTTCTAGCTCATTCCTGAGGCACGACTTTTGATCCATTTATGTCTAAACGAAACTGAATTTGCTTCAACATATGAACACCCTTTGATTCCGTCTGCAGGATAATGAAGGAGAAGATATATTATGATATGCGATCAAATAAAGAATATATATTATCAAGAAGTAAACATCGTGCTTCAAAAACTCAGCACATAGCTAGCAATGAATCATCTTCCAGAAAAAAACAATAAAAGCATGACCAAATTTGCAGAATCACCACTCACAGCTGCATTAGCCAGACCATAAATAAGGAAAAGTATGATGGCTGCAGTCTATACATCAATTATGTTGTCAGTGTGTTATACATCTACCTAACAAATTATATCATGAAAAACTTTCATCATACTTATTTAATCACATTAAAGATGCACGCAGTATGAATCAAACAACTTTCATAACATCTATAAGGTAATGTGCAACATCAAAAGTAACCTCCTATGGTAACTGCAGAATTTTGAAGCCTAAAACAGTACACTCATAGCATAAACTAAGATCCAACAGCAAAGCGACATGCATATTCATGTAGTAAAGAGATGTAAGACAAAAGGTTTATGGTTGCCAGATATGCGTCAGCTACAGTTCTGTATCTCCATAATCCAGACAAGTGATCCTAGTATACGAGAGTATATGAAAAGAGCACATGTGATAAATTGGTAACTGCCAAATAACAGATTGTGATAACGTAAGGCCATGACTCTTATATGTCCTACATTTTCTTAAGTAAAACTATATACAAGGTGAGTAGAGAACATCAGATTAGTGAATATGTCCGGTTTATTTTATTCCTTGTGTGATGGATTGGATGTGCAGAAGTAAAGGTGTTTATTCGGGTGTTTGGCACAAGTCCAGTAATCAGTGGCGGAGCCAGGAGATGTAATTATAGGGGGCATTGAGCAACAAAACACCTTAAATAAAACGGGTCGGGTCGGGTTTGATTAAAGGGAAACAAAAAATTACTCTAGTGAATTAGGACTATTTCAAACCAAATTGTAGTTTTAGCCGTCTAACCGACAATAAACCAACTTAGGATGTTGTATAAGTTAGATATTGAGTGAAATATTAAACAAATAGCATGCGACGTTCGTTGTTTTAAAGTGCTTCCATTTTAAAAGCTATGTGAATATTATGGCAAAAACTTACGTAAACAAAAATGAAGAAACAAGTTACAATTAGTACATAAAAGTTACGTGGTTAACAAACATACTAAAATTTTGACATATTCAAAGAAAAAAAAAAATAGAATTCTCAAAATTGATTATAACAAATATTATAACTGTCACTTAAAATTGATTATAACAAATATTATGTATTGATATAGGACTGACTGAGTACTAGCATAGCATCCTAATATACCAAAAAAATAGTGCAAAGATAAATTAATATATTACTCCGTAATTGAAAGTTTGGTGACCCATACATGTGACTCCCCTTCACACAATCCACTTTCCCACTTCCCAAAAGCAAAGCACCACCATTATCTCCATTCTTTCCGGTAAACAAACAATCGAAACTGATTTTCCGGCCACAAAGTAATACTTTGATTATTGGTAATCAATGAATGGTGAGGGCACTGTCATTATTTTGGTGAGGGCAACGAGCCTCTTCTGTACCATTTTGACCATTTTTTCCTATATATTTTGTGTGTCTCGTACAAGTTTGTCGGGGGCAGTTCCCCCCACTACTCAAAGGGTGGCTCCGCCCCTGCCAGTAATAGTAGCAGGTTTTATTAGGGTGTTTGGCAAAGTGCAGTAGTAGTGCTGATGTTTATTAGTGTGTTTGGCATTAGTGCAAATGTTTTCTTGGGTGTTTGGGCAGAAGTGTAGGTCTGCAAATTTATAACATGTTACAGTCATGGCACCAAACGGAGAGTGCATGAGTGCAGTGGTGTTTGTGTTTATGTGATGGACTGAAATATTGAAGGTACAAGTCTAAAGTTCATGTGCCCTTTGACTTCTATTTATTGGACCTGGTACTAAGAGGGATAGAAATAGTAGTGTAGCTAATGTCATGGTTTTTTTTTGTTTTGGTCCCCTTTTCTTAAGCATCTTTGTTTGTAAATCGGGGATGCCTTGTATTGTAATGTTCCTTGGTTGTTTTGGTATATATATGGTCATGGGCGGAGCTATGTGAGGACCGGGGAGGGTCCCGGCCCCCCTAGGTCCAAGCCCGTTAATGTATTTATTTGCGATTTCATGTGTATTTCCGGAAAAAAATTTCTTTCGGCCCTCCCATTTAATGTATTTCCCGAAAAAAAATTGTTTCGGCCCTCCCACATAAATTTTTCTAGCTCCGCCAATGTATATGATTGCCTTTCAAAAAAAAAAAAAAAAAAAAAAAAAAAAAAAAAAAAAAAAAAAAAAAAAAAAAACACCATATACAAGGTTATTTGATTTGAATATACTTGGATTATGCTCACCCCCCTTGACCCATTCGAACCATTTCCTATATGGCCAAATAAAATAATTTCTTATATAGCTAAATAAAAGTAAGGTGAATCAGAGACTAAACAGCAGAGGGAGTTGGAATCGAAATAAACTGCCAAATAACAGTGTTAACATAAGGCCATGACTCTTATAAGTTCCTAGATTTTATTATTAAGCCAAACTATATACAAGGTTACTTGATTTGAATATATTTAGATGATGTTCGACCGCTTGACCCATTTCCTATATAGCCAAATAAAAGCACAAGTCAAAAGTGGGACAAAATAGAGATATTGTCACTCACAGGGACAGCTGCATAACAATACCTAAAAAAATCGATGATGGCAGTCTATATATCAATCAAGTCTATTTGTTTTATAAATTAATATCACTAGTCCTATCATGAGAAACTTCCATCACAGAGCCGTGTTGTTATCAAAACACAAAATAAAGACTGTAACTATTAAGAAAGACATATTATATACCTGAAACCCATCTTTTCCTAGCAGCAAATGGTGGATGTATTAACCGCAAGCGGGAGTTGAATCGGCAACTGAAATGGTCGTTATGCTACATAAGCCAGGTCATCCATAAGCACAAGGATAATGGCAGTCTTGAGGTCTTAAACTTTTGATAGAATATCAAATTGCTAGGAAAGCAAGGGGCAACATCACCTTCTATTCCGAAGGCACCCAAGACCATCAATATATAAAGTTAAGCATTGAAACTTTCGAAATCCCATTCAGTGCATCTGTGCAAACATCAGTAACATATGAGAGAGTTTTCTAGACAGTCACCTATTTGTGGTGAATACAAATACAAATTAAAAATAAATAACACGTTTGTTGCAAATGAACACTGAATAGAAAGACAGAACTGCAGAGCAAAATGCGTATTCATGGTTTTAGTCATGTTCAATTGTATAGCCTCTAAAAGTGACGCAATTTTAAGAAGAACACCATATATAAGCACATTGTTTAAGCATTTCTAAAGGTTTCCAGTAGGTTCTGTCAAATAGTTGCTTCAAACGAACCAAAATTTTACTCAAAACACAACCTGATCGATTTCCAGCTTGGTCAAAGCCACGACTCTTGTTGTTCCATTTCTGTCTGAACCAGATATAATTAGCTTCAACACATATACGTCCTTTGATCCTAACTGTAGTATAATGAAGGAGGTGTAAGTATGATATGAGCGATCAGATAAAAGCTATATCTTTATCAAGAAGGAAACAATGAGCTTATAAATTTCAACATAGCTAATAACATTGAAACATGTTTCAGGAAGTGACCAAAATAAACAAGACCAGAGTATGCAAGAATTAACACACAGAGCTGCAGAAGCCAAACCACAGATAACTACAGACCATCATTCACATAGCACAAGAAAAATGTTTTGGCGTAGAACGTAGATTGGTTGGTCTAATGTTCACGGGTATAAAATTGACCTTCATCAGGCATACGCAGCCAGGATCCAAACCTGATGTGTTGCGTGCCCAACACACTTGAAGGACTTAGGCCGCCCGTAATGGGTTACCACCTCAAGCGTGACTGCTGAGGTGGATATCATCCGTCGCCTGTGCCACCACTGCACGGTGTCCACCTCTGTGGGCAGAGAGTTTTGAAGGCTAATGGTGAGCTGACTCACCGGTTGTGGAGCAATTTGTGTGTGAGTGTGTGTTGTGTGTATATGTTGTTTGAGTGGGGCATAGGTAAGTAGTCAGAGGGAACAGGATGATCGATGTGGTGCAGTCTAACCGGCGTTCTAAATGGTCTTATTAGGTTAAAGGTCCCATAACAATATTTTATAGGACACTAACCGACGTCCTAAAAACCCTTTTTCTTGTAGTGGCTCATGATATATAAGTCATAAGCCGCTTATATAACATAAGCATAAGCCCAATTCATAAGCTTAGCCAAACACCCCCTTAACTAAAGAGACTTGCAAGTTTGAACAAATTATGTAAAGTGTGTTTGCTCCTAGTTTTGGCAGTTACCAAGCACATAAACGGATAAACCACAATTAAAATGAAACAACAAACACAACGCAAGTGGATTGACATGATAGCAGCACAACAGGATGGGACATGGCTACTCTAGTAGCTAACACAACAAACACGATGGGACATACCTAACATATTAGCTCAGCATCACAAGATGGCACATGAACAAAGCACACGCACAATTAAGTGATTAAGAGGCTAATTATTTAACAAAAGGAATTCAAACAAAGAAGAAAGACGCCAGGGATCCTACAAGAATGCCCAGAGACACACCCCTTGCAAGACAGGCAACAGCACGAAGCCTAACAGGTACCAGCAATTGTTCAGCAGCAGAAGCAAATCCATAAAGAAGTAGACTGATAATGGAGATCTTAAACAATCCAGGGTGGGTGCGGAAAGGAAATCCCTGGTCACCTTGGGCTTTGATGGCTACAAAACCAATTAAACCAGCGACAATTAAATCAATGCGCGGTGGGGGAGGGTTTTCAGCTAGCTCTTCCTCAAATGCGACCCAAGCACGACCAACAGGAACAAGTACCCCTGCTACAACAACATTTTGGACCCCTGCCGCAACAACATTTTGGACCCCAGCTGCAACCTTTTGGACCCCGGCAACAACTTTTGCGCCTATCTCAGTGGTAACTTGTTTGATTTTGTTGGGTTTGTTATGGTTGGTTTGTGGGGGTTCTCCCACCTGGATGACAGTGGGTTGTGGATGTTCCGAAGGCGTCATACTGGGGGTTTCTCAAACCTTTTGAATGTGATTTTAAAACTGTCTCAGATAAGCTATATTTATATTTGTATATGACCGTCACGTACCCATTTCAAGGAAAAGGACAGACGAGAAAAAAGTGAAATAACTAAGATGAATTATAGTGGTGGACACACAAGATACGAAAAGAGAAACAACTAATAAGATTTAAGGGACTGCTAAAAGTGGCCATACAACTAAAGGAAAAGGACTGCTAAAAGTGGCCATACAAGACTGCTAAAAGTGGCCATACAAGATACGAAAAGAGAAACAACTAGTCAGAATTATAACTTTTAACTTATAAGTAGACACATCAAGAGGCATACTTTTTATTTTATTTGAATATAAACAAAAACTATAGCATATTTATGATTTGTATAAACAAATTTGATAATTTAAAATACCCAGAACCATAGTCACATGGAACGGGGATCGTTCCAGCACGCGATCGAGGATCGGGATCGCGGTTTGCTAGGTGCCTAAAATTCGGTTCGATGGGGGGTAGGTTCATTCAGGATTGCTCCGGTACGATGTACCTAATAATTAATATATTCCTTAGGATTATTAAAAAAAAAAATCCTAACTTCCAAAATTTTAAAATAGTTTAATACCGACGAAATTATCATAAGTCACAACCATTAGTGAGTTACATACTAAAGTTTCTATATTAAAGGTAAAAAAAAGGTAACAAATTCACGATTAGGAAGGTCTCACATTCGGATAGTTAATTTCACTGTTTTGACTGAATCGTACCCAAATTGGGAACGCACGAACTGGATCGCAATTCGTGCCCTTTGAATTATGTTACTATGCCCAGAACTAGTTTGAGTTAGTAAACCTGCAACGTACTCTACCCATGCATTTTTATCATATGAGAGGTGGCAATTTGTGGCCAAAATCAATAAAAAGGGCTTTTATGGGCTAATTGAAAAAGATTTGGGCGCATTTAGCCCCCTCCTTTTTTTAAAATGGGTATGTACAGCCCTTTCAAAAGTTAAATGGGCATGAACGGGCACATGGTTTCTCTCAATTGGAGAACATGGCATTTGTTTAAAAAAAAAAAAAAAAAAAAAAAAAAAAAAAAAAAAAAAAAAAAAAAAAAAAAAAAAAACTTGTAAATATAAATATAACTAGTTATTTAAATATAAATGAGGTGTTAGGTTTGGGGATTTCTTCTAGTCGTTTTGGGTCTTTTTTCTAAAGTGATTCATATAACATGAGCCCGTTTGACTCGTTCCTGTTTAAGCCTGTGCCCGTTCGGGACCGAGCCTGTTTTGACCCGTGGCCCGAGCCCATAAATGTGCCTCACACACAATAAAAAACTTACTTGACTAATGTTAAAAGAGGAACAAAAACAGCATCATAGATAATGGCTTCTATTTGGACTGCTACTGGGCCATTTGAGGGGGCCGAGCACCTTCCATCCCCCCTCTGCCTCCACCACTAAACCTGACCCCAAAAGAAACAAAAACGAAAAAGAGGTAAGTATATAAAAGTACCTTCACATGATAGGCCACAACAAGAGATGATAGAAGAAACATGTAAAATCCAAATTCCCCAAAAATCTGAATATAAAAAACCTGAAGTAAGGTACAACGAAACCTTAGAAAGATGGAATGCAATTGAAATTGGACTTACAAACATAAATAAAATCATAAGTGTCAGTGATTCCAAGATTTTTGATATTGGTTGTCTGAATCCCTTATTGGCCTGCATTGTTTCGAATATTAACAAGATATTATTAACTTATGGAAAGAAAAAGTTGAGCAAATACAAATGTGTTTCAGTAAGTAATACCTGAATACAGAGTGAGACAATATCAGTAAATATTGTTTTATTGAGAGTTGATTCATCCATCTGAATCATTGTCATGAAGGCGTGAAGAAGCCCAATTCACTAAAGAATTCTCATATCTTGGTTCAAGTCTGTTAAAATAATGTAGGAATAAATAATGCAAATATGCCACAGTTGCATAATAGATTTTAAAAATATGGATATATGACATACCTAAGGCTGAGCAAAACCGCCCGCCGCCCGATAACCGGCCCGATTCCGACCACCCCGACGGCCCGATTCCGATCCCGACTAGTAGACGGGTCGGGAGTCGGTTTGGTTTTCCGGCGATCTCGGGAATCGGGCTTGTCGGTATCGGGTCGGGACTGGATGAAAACCGGAAAACAACAAAGAAAACCGACAAATTCGACCGATCCCGACCGTCCCGATACCGATACGACTGGTTTCGGGTCGGGAATCGGTTTGGTTTTCCGGCGATATCAGGAATCGGGCTTGTCGGTATCGGGTCGGGACAGGTCGGGACCGGCCCGATGCTCACCCCTAGACATACCCATCCAAAGGCTTGTTGCCAGTTAAAGGTTCCGGAAGCAGCACCAATGATTAGTGTTTCTTTCGGAAACAAACAGCAAAAATCCAACAGTATCATTCACCAGAAGCATCTTTTTAGGGAATTCCATGTACAAACTCCTGCACTGCAAAAAAGATCATATTAGTATGCTAAATGTGAGATTGAGGGGAAAAGTAAAAAGAAAATAATCACAAACACTATAAATGAAACGAACAATATGCCTCTCAAACACCATGTTCTGCATCCACAAGAACGCAATTGTATTTTGCTATTTTTCTTTACAAGAACAACCACCCACCCTTACCACCCGATGGCATCAATGGACTAAAAACTAGACACCAAACCATTTCTTTAATTACACGGATGTTTAGGTGCTCGGTGACACTATGCCAGTGGTGCTTGAGAGAATAATGAATGCACAAACTACGGAAAGTGAAAAAACAGACACCCAAGTGTTTTCTCTGTACATTTCCATAGAGCCTGTGAAAGAAAAATGAGTTTGGCTTTCGGCCCAGTTTCTTAGCCTATCAGCTTCTGCTGCATATAATGCTCTTCCCTGAAACATTAAACCGCTTTTAGTAACCTTCTTAAAAGTCAAAATAATAAAAATTTATCTAAAAGATGGTGTTAAACACACAGACCGTCTCTAACCACATATAAGATTTATTTACTTCAAAAGCAACTCTGAGAACCAGGCCAGGAGAGGCTGTATGAACTCCAACTTTGGACTTTCTGCATTCTTTTAATAATGATGATTGACGTTGTCTATGACCACATTTTTTTGACCCGTAACTGTACTAGAAGAAAAAGATCAAAGATAGCAACTTTATCAGATAAAATGTTACGAAAGCCTAGAAAAGACGATCGTTTGTAGATAAAGAACTTACACAGCTGTCAAAGGTGTCCTTGATCCACCAGAACCAGCACCGTCCATGTTGAAAATATGACCCACTTTATTCTGGTTAGACGTAACATGGATCGCTTCACGAGTGCAAAGTATCGACCAACCAAGTTAGTCGACACAATCTACACAAATAAAAATCATTTTATGTACAAAAAAAAGTGCCCAAAAATCACGGATACAGTTTTGTATAGCTTTACTCTAAACAAAAGACTTCTGGAAAACTAATCGCACAGGCAAGCAGTCAAGCACATACCTGTTGTATATCTTCATCGGGGTATATTCCAAGATGTTAGCAGCAGCAGAGATCTGCGTCAACAGCAGCAAACCAAATCAGCAGCAGCAAACCACATCAGCAGCAGCAGCAAGCCGCGTCAGCGGCTATAGCAATCTGCGTCAGCAGCAGCAAAAAGATGTTGTTGAGTACATAAGCAAATAAGCAGAGAAATTAGTAATCCCAAACACCCCCTTTCACTTTTAAGTAGAAAATATAAGTAATACCAAACAGCCCCTTATTACTTAAATCAGCTAAAAATAAACACATAAGCAGAAATTTCAAACACCCCTTATTTAAGTGTTGGACTTTGACAGTGAAAGAAGTCCCAAACACCCCTTATTAAAGCAGTCAAGCACATACCCCTTATTAAACGGTTTCCTCAAGCAAATTCAGTCCAAAAAACAACTGAAACATTAAACTCAATTCAATTTACGAATCAAAACTCAATTCAAATTATGAAAGCATGTACACTGATCAATGGGTCTCAACCCTTATGTACCCAAAAAGTAAGTCACGTGTTTTGACCAATTATGCAACCAGCATAAACCACTCCTTTTAGCACCCTTCAAAGAAAATATTACACACACCATAAAAAGAAGGAACCCAGATATACCACAAACTAAGAACCACCTTTTCTAAACAAAATGCAAGGGCAAAAACATAAATTGGACCGACATAGAAAATGACCTGTTCAGCTCCAGAAGCTATGTAATACATGGTGTGCTATTGGTTTGTTTTTTTGTGACTGTCTAGGAATCAAATCACGCCCTGCCATCTGATGTCAGCTGCAGGACAATGAGGAAGAAGATATTATGAAATGAACGATCAAAGAAAGTTTACATACACATGTATCAGAAAGGAAAATAGGAACCTAACAAATACAGTACAACATAGCTAACAATGATCTCAATGACAACATATGTATCATATACCTCTTAATCATCTCTTAGAAATGACTTATAAAAGCATATGTCAAAGGTGGGACGAGATTCTGCTGAGAGTGTCACTCACAGCAACAGCTGCATAAACCAAACCATTCATAAGAAAACTGATCATGTCAGTCAATATATCAAAACTATGGTTGTTTATGCATAAAATAAAACAAGCCATATAATGAGAAGCATCTAATGTAAATGTAGAATCAGGACCCCTCACCCCATAACCCACAAGTCAAACTGTAAGGAAATGTACAAGCAGAAAACTGACCTAATGTCTAAATGTATGCATAACATTGAAACATAAGATAATACACTCTACATCCATCAAAACAACTAGGCCGTGGCGGCCAGTATATGGTGGCTCACAACCATGATCACACGCAAATGGCTCACAATCACAACCAAGGTGAATGAGGAATTGGAGTTACTATATAGTCTGATTGTCTATCATTCACACAACTTGAACTTATAAAGGCATCCCATTTCGTACTTTGTACCAAAGTGGGACGAGTTGTTACAAACTCCCCAACTTAACTACATGGCCTACAAGTTAGGACTAACATAAGCAGGATCCATAACTCCATACCACAGGATATGCACGAGCCTCGTGTGCGTCACATCCCTATAGCTCACGAATCTTATTATACTATTCGTAAGACGCCCAAAGCTTGGATTTGGAGCAAGGGACTGACCCAATACATTCGAGCTCAACTAAAACCATGATCAAAGGTATTGGTGTCCCACAACTTTAGGCTTATAAGGGGCTCAACTTCCACTTAATATGAGAGAAAACAAGTTTGATCTCCCTCATAAGCCTACACTTGTGGGATACTAAAAACTTCCACCACGGTTATTGTTAGGAAGTGTTATGTGGGTTGGTGTTGGCACGTGAGATGCACGTTTGTCTTTCCACAGACACTCAATAACCAACTAAACTTTCGACTAATCTCTTGATTGACCAAGCTAGTTGTTAATCCTTTAACGATTCTTAAGTGTGTCCTAGAGGTCCATATCAGTAATCAGCATATCTAGGAACTATACCTTTCAGGAACCTAAATTTTACTTTGTAGACAAGGCAATCTCAACTTCCATAAAACAATAGATTTTGAAACACAACAACATCCATTTACTTTTAGGTTGCGGAAGCATAAATTGATCAAAATGCAAGGGCATAGCTACTCTAGTATCACAAGATGCACGTGTGCAACACCATACGCACAATTAAGTGATTAAGAGGCTTTAACAAAAGGAATTCAAATAAAGAAGAAAGACGCCAACGATCCTACAAGAATGCCCAGAGACACACCCCTTACAAGACAGGCAACAGCACGAAGCCTAACAGGTACCAGCAATTGTTCAGCAGCAGAAGCAAATCCATAAAGAAGTAGACTGATAATGGAGAGCTTAAACAATCCAGGGTGGGTGAGGAAAGGAAATCCCTGATCACCTTGGGCTTTGATGGCTACAAAACCAATTAAACCAGTGACAATTAAATCATTTCGCGGTGGGGGAGGGTTTTCAGCTAGTCCTTCCTCAAATGCCACCCAAGCACGACCAACAGCAACAAGTACAACATTCTGGACCCCTGCTGCAACCTTTTGGACCCCGGCTACAACTTTTGCGCCCATCTCAGTGGTAACTTGTTTGATTTTGTTGGGTTTGTTATGGTTGGTTTGTGGGGGTTCTCCCACCTGGATGACAGTGGATTGTGGAGGTTCCGAAGGCGTCATACCGGAGGGTTTCTCAAACCTTTTGAATGTGATTTTTAAATGTGTGTGACAAAAATGTGTAAGATGATCTATATTTATACAAAAATGTGTGAGAGTTATATGTTTATATAAAAATGTGTGACATAATAAGAAATAACATCGCTATCACCGATTTTGTAAGGATGGTTCCTTTTGGTAGGTTTCAAGGGCCCCTATTCTCAGAATTCTCAGAATAAACTTACTTATTCTCAGAATTCTCATATTAACTTATGTCATCCGCCCCTTATTCTCGGAATTCTCATATTAACTTTCAAGGGTCCTTAAGGTGTCCACAATGGAATGATGTGTCAAATTAAGTATTTATATTCTATTTCAATCAATGAGATAAAATTTTAGTGGGTAAAAATGATATTTGATTGATGGACAATGTAGTTAGTGAAATTTTCTAAAACTTTGTGCATGATGTAAGCGAACACTTAATATGAGACGGAGGGAGTAGCATTATTCCCGTACGTTATATCAGGGCGCTTTTATATCACAAAATTTATCATTTGCAAAACACATGAATAAACTAAAAACTTGACTATCGAAGAACTTTAAAACATCATTTAATTATTAAACAAAAACAAAAAAATAAAACCGCATCACTTTAAAATACCTAAAAAACATATAAACAAATGATCTTTCACAATAATTGAAAAAAAAATTAACAAAACTTCAGAACAATTCATTTTTATAATACATATAAATATGGATCTAAAAGAATCATGTATTCAAAAAAAATATTACATGGATCTATAAAAAAATATGACATTTATCTAAATTTGGGCCTCGAGCCAATGCTACAAAACAAAATCTAAAGTTAAAAACCATCCACAAAAATAGCAAGCATGAGAAGCTGAAAAAGAAAAATATGTTGTACACAATGCTTCTAACAATTCTGATGCTATGCTAAAGCTGAATAAGATGTTTCAAAAAATGAAATATAAGTATACAATGTAATGTTACATAATTTACCCCAAACTAAACCCAAACATTTTACTTCGCTAATCACTAATCAGCAACAACAATATAACCAAATAGATGATAAGTGAATCAAATAGTTAAAACCAAGCCAACTTTAAAAAAATAAAACCCCAAAGTAAACCGACTTTTTTATATAAAAAAATAAAAAGAACATAATAAGTGACAAAAAAAAACAAAAGAAAAAAAAAACAAAAAAAAATAATAAAAAATAATAAAAAAACATAGCTAAAATTCTTGAGTGCAAGATATCATCACACATTATTGGTGTGTCATATTAGCGTCACATCATCTCCTCCAAATAACACACCAATAACTAAAACACCCATCCTCCATAACACATCAATAACATGTTATTTGTATATGTAGGTACCACAAAATACCCCACTAAATATACGCATTTGTTAGAATATGACAATCAAAGTACACGTTTTTGCAGAAGCCAGGATCATAATATAACACATAAAGATAACTAAAACATAAATCGAAACGTACCTTTTAGCACTTCAATTAAATCTTGAACAATTAGAAGAACCCTAATTAGGGTTTATGAATCAATGATCAATCCCTTACCGTTTTATTGATCGATTCCTTGATAACAACTATAGTGAGTTGTTACCTCGTTCTTGTACACACAAACTAATCCCGAATTAAATTAATTGCAAGATTAAACACAAGTAAATTTTCTTTATGAAAATTTCGACCCAAAAACCCTATGGGTTTGTTGTGCCGATCGGCTAGGAAGAAAAGAGGGAAAAGAAAACACTTAGGGTATTGTGTGTGCACAAAAGATATGAATGAATGACCCTAAGGTTTGCATATATACTAGAGGAAACTTTGGAAGCAAGTTAGGGTAATGGGTTGCCCTCCCTTGGGCTTTGTTCGACCGGCCACACACCCAAGAGGGTGTTCCGGATCCTTCTTGCCTCCAAGTTTCACTCTAGTCCCTTGGAATGATGTGTCAAATTAAGTGTCTATATTCTATTTCAATCAATGAGATAAGATTTTAGTGGGTAAAAATGATATTTGATTGATGGACAATGTAGTTAGTGAAATTTTCTAAAACTTTGTGCATGATGTAAGCGAACACTTAATATGAGACGGAGGGAGTAGCATTATTCCCGTACGTTATATCAGGGCGCTTTTATATCACAAAATTTATCATTTGCAAAACACGTGAATAAACTAAAAACTTGACTATTGAAGAACTTTAAAACATCATTTAATTATTAAACAAAAACAAAAAAATAAAACCGCATCACTTTAAAATACCTAAAAAAACATATAAACAAATGATCTTTCACAATAATTGAAAAAAAAATTAACAAAACTTCAGAACAATTCATTTTTATAATACATATAAATATGGATCTAAAAGAATCATGTATTCAAAAAAATATTACATGGATCTATAAAAAAATATGACATTTATCTAAATTTGGGCCTCGGGCCAATACTACAAAACAAAATCTAAAGTTAAAAACCATCCACAAAAATAGCAAGCATGAGAAGCTGAAAAAGAAAAATATGTTGTACACAATGCTTCTAACAATTCTGATGCCATGCTAAAGCTGAATAAGATGTTTCAAAAAATGAAATATAAGTATACAATGTAATGTTACATAATTTACCCCAAACTAAACCCAAACATTTTACTTGGCTAATCACTAATCAGCAACAACAATATAACCAAATAGATGATAAGTGAATCAAATAGTTAAAACCAAGCCAACTTTAAAAAAATAAAACCCCTAACTAAACCGACTTTTTTATATAAAAAAATAAAAAGAACATTATAAGTGACAAAAAAAAAAAAAAAAAAAAAAAAACCATAGCTAAAATTCTTGAGTGCAAGGTATCATCACACATTATTGGTGTGTCATATTAGCGTCACATCATCTCTTCCAAATAACACATCAATAACTAAAACACCCATCCTCCATAACACATCAATAACATGTTATTTGTATATGTAGGTACCACAAAATACCCCACTAAATATACGCATTTGTTAGAATATGACAATCAAAGTACACGTTTTTGCGGAAGCAAGGATCATAATATAACACATAAAGATAACTAAAACATAACTCGAAACGTACCTTTTAGCACTTCAATTAAATCTTGAACAATTAGAAGAACCCTAATTAGGGTTTATGAATCAATGATCAATCCCTTACCGTTTTATTGATCGATTCCTTGATAACAACTATAGTGAGTTGTTACCTCGTTCTTGTACACACAAACTAATCCCGAATTAAATTAATTGCAAGATTAAACACAAGTAAATTTTCTTTATGAAAATTTCGACTCAAAAACCTTATGGGTTGGTTGTGCCGATCGGCTAGGAAGAAAAAAGGGAAAAGAAAACACTTAGGGTATTGTGCGTGCACAAAAGATATGAATGAATGACCCTAAGATTTGCATATATACTAGAGGAAACTTTGGAAGCAAGTTAGGGCAATGGGTTGCCCTCCCTTGGGCTTTGTTCGACCGGCCACACACCCAAGAGGGTGTTCCGGATCCTTCTTGCCTCCAAGTTTCACTCTAGTCTCTTTTCTTGCCAATTCGTGATAGTTAGTCCATACATTTAATAACTAACGATCACTAGTCCTTAAACTTGTGTTATTAATAAATATACACAACTATTTAATATTTATTAATCTTTAATTCTCGTTTGTATTGTGTGCAATCCCGAGGTCTCGGGTTCGATACTACACATTTACACATTAATATATATATATATATATATATATATATATATATATATATATATATATATATATATATATATATATATATATATCTAACAGCTCCCACTCGTATATCTATTAATAGTAAAATGACATTGGTAGGCGTCTTGCAACACTCCAATGCCCCCAGCACGGCTCGAGCTAGGTTTCCTGGAAAAACCTTTAATGATTCATCATTATAATTATCCTTTTGTTTCTAATACTACATTAATAAAGATGTGAGATTCTTTATTAAATTTCTGTTTCTCGTCTCTTTATGATTGAACAAAATTACCAAAACATCTGAACGTATTCCAGATAGACTTTGGGCGTGGCCACGCAAACATTTTGTCAACCCTACGAGGGGCCCAGCAGTATTAAACTTCTGAACAAATCAGAAGGAACAAATTCTTTCTTGACTACAAGAATAACCCATGAACTTTGCAACACTTCTGAAAACAACCCTTATGACTCCCTATTACGGTGAGCGGTAAATTGCTTCACAAAAATGCACTACATCCATGGCTGTTATCTGGTATCTCAAGTCTGAGGATAACTTTAAATATGATTCTCACATTAAATACTAAATCATATTGTTTGGATCAGTCCAATATTCAATTCATTGAATATCATGTGAAATTGGTATGACTACGCATCAATATACTTTCAAGTATATCCTAAACCAATACTCAAAATTGTCTTAGTTTAATGATATTCCCATTAATCGACAACGGACAATTTATTAGGCCGCGATTTTTTGAATATTATCCATCTTTGTGATTATCTCTTCCATATACTTTTACTCTCATCGTTATTCCTTTCCAAATATTCAAACCTTCATCCAATTAAACACCGACGCACATATTTCTTCCACATAAATCAATCAATGGCTAATCGTCCAACTGTCAACAAGCACAACATGGCCGCTAATTTGGACAAGACACAATTGAATGTTGATTTTCATGGTATCATCGATTTCCTCACTGGGTCTTCAATTAATTATGCTCTTTTGGTCAATCCTGATATCATTGGACCATGGCTTCAAGAATTCTGAGCTACTGCTATATCTGGATTGGAAGAAGATGAAGCTTTTATTCAAGCTATGGTTGCTGGAAGGCAAATTCGTATCACTGAGGCTACAATCAGAGAGGACTTATTGTTTAATGATGAAGAAGTTACTGTTCTTTTTGATAGACAAGTACTTTGGGACACACTCAGAGACATAGGGTATGAAAGTGCTCTTACTAAACTTACTTTTCAGAAACCTTTATTTAGCCCTCATTGGAAGTACCTTGTTCATATATTGGAAGTGGCTCAAGCTGTTAAAGATCAAGCTGATGCATCTAGTGAATCTGAGCATTCTGGGCATTCTGATTCAGCTCACACTCCAACACCATCTCATGCATCACCTCAACCTATTGCTTCAAGTGAAAGGACTACCTCTTTGCTAGTTCCTGCTTCAAAGGAAAGATCTGTTTCTTTGCACGATTCTGTTTCAAGGGGAAGTACTTCTCAACATACTGCTTCCCTGCAAGGTACTGATCATCCTGATTTAGAGTATGATGTGAATCCACCACAATCTCTCAATGATTATACTTCCATAGATGGGTCTCAAACATCTGGAGGAGATGAGGGAGAGATGGATACTTATGCTCTAACTAGGGAGTTTAGAAGGTTGAAGAAGGTGGTTAATACTCAAGCTGATCAGATAAAGAGGTTGCAAGATAAGTTCAGAAGATTGAAAAGATTTGTTTGGCCACTAGTTAAGAATCACAGGTTATGGGTGAAGCAACAAAGGAAAAGTGGTCAGAAATCTAAAAAGAGAAGGAAGAAGTCATCTTCATTCAAATTGGCGAGGAATCTGAATGATAATTTGAATAAAGATGATACTGTACCTCAAGATTCAAATGAAGAAGATCAGATGATGTATTATGAAGACATTGCTCATCAAGGTACTACTGAAAGACAAAGTGATGAGAATGTTGTTATGGAAGAAGAAAAGTGGTTGCTGATGTTCAAAGTAGTGATGGTGATCAAAATGTTATTCAAAGTACTGGTGTTCAAAGTACTGTGCATCAAGGTACTACTGCTTTGAATGTTGATGAAATTGGCCCTTTAACAAGAACTTTGGATGAAGAAGCTGGTCCTTCTAACCCAATTCAGCAAGAAGAAAATACTGCTAGTGATGATGAGACTATTGCTCAGATTATGCTTAATATTTCAACACCAAGAGGTATTACTATTCCTGGTGTTGAACAGGCTCAAGTCTCACAATCTTCTTCTAAATCTACTAAGGAATTGGATCCAAAAGATAAAGGAAAGGGAATCATGAAGGAATCTAAGAAGAAGAAGAAGAAGTTCACTCTAGCACAGTTAAGAGCTTTAGAGATAGCCAAGAATGAAGAAGCTGCTAGAAAGTATCAAGCTGATTTGGATGCTGAATATGAGAGAGAATTACAGAAACCAGTTGTTCAAATAAGAAGGCCACCATCCATTGCTCAAGAAAGAAATTCAATGATAAGTTTTCTGAAGGGTAGAGGATATAAAGTTTTACAAAGGTTAAGATATCCACAGGTGAAAGAGTTATATGATACTGTTCAACAGTCCATTCAAAGAGAATTTGATAGTTTTGTTCCTATGGATTCTGAGAAGGAAAAGAAACTGGAGGAAGATATGAAGGAACAAGCTAATAAAAGAAGATCATAGAGAAAGAGGACAACTCATGATGATCACTTATCAAAGAAGCTCAAATTGTTAAGAACTGACACAGTTGATGAGTTAAGAAACTACTTAAGAGTTGTTGACTTTGAAAATCCAAAGAAATCAGAAGATGCTGAAAAGTCCATGATCTCTACATTTTCTGTTGTAGAATCATCAGAAGGAGTTTATCTCATATTTCATAGAGAAGATGAAAGTTTCAGAGTATTCAACCTGTTGTGAGATATACTGCATATGATAGACAGAGAAGATCTATATCATTTATATCAGCATGTGCAAGTTTATTTTGAGAATACTATGCCAACAGGAGTGGGATTGATCTTGCTGGGTGATCTTACAACTATCTGGGAGACAAATGAAACAAGTAATGATGCTCTATGGAATGCTCAAGAGAATTAGGAAATTAAAAGATGAAGATTCTTTGAGTCATCAAGAGTACATTCGCTTGAATAAGAATATGGGACCATGATTTACATGCTAGCAGAGAGGAGATATCCTCTTACAAGGGATCTTATGATAAGGACGCTAGATCATGGTATGGAGGTTGAACAAGAGAATGAAGTAGCATTGATGGTGATTGAGCTATTTATCAAGTGGACTACTTCAGATGATGATGCATAATTACTGGTATGGTTCTTATTGTATAAATTTTTTGAATAATAAGTACTTTATTCAAAGTACTTCCAGACAAACAGTACTTTCTTAAAGTACTGCTTGCTGCATAAAACCAGTAAAAGTCTTTTGATTAAGTTTAAAATAAAAAGAAAAAGAACTTTTGAAGCATAATATGACAGCAACAAAATGTTTTGAGAGGAACACATGGTGTTAGTACTTGTACTGCACAACAAATGGTTATCAACTCATCATGTTTAACAAACAAGAAAGAGTTTGACTCATCATGAGGGTACGGCTATGATGTGATTATCAAATCTGTTTTTAGTTGACAATTTAATAAAAATTGTATGGTTTTCAACTCGCCATATCTGTAATAGTGAAGAGTTGGCTAGCCCACAAGAAAATGGCTTGTGGTAAAGGCTGTGGAAAATCCATTTATATGGGAATTAGTTCACCATGGTTGTGATTGTACTAAAAGAACTAACTAGTCCAAAAGCAAACGGCTCTTGGGAAAGACTAAACAAATCCGTTGATAGCTGATGATTTGCTAAAAATCATATGGTTATCAATGTACCATGGTTTTTAATCTAAACCTAAACATTGGCTACTCCAGAGTTAATGGCTTTTGTAAAGAGACATCTAAATCCATTAAAATTTTCAATGATCCACCTCTCACAAGAGTTTACACACCTGAAAGTGATGAGAATAGTATGAAACTTTATGATTTGATGTACATTTGCCATATGTTGCTGAGTTGCTGAAAAGAATAGTTGTTGTGAAGATATCATTTGTTGCTGATGAAAAGTACTTTGATACACAAGTCAGAAAGAAGATAAAGATTCAATCTTTCCTTGAAGATAAAGATATTGAAGTTAAAAAATAACAAAGGAACTTGAAATCAAGCAAGTAGAATTCGAGTTAGGGGAGGATTGTTGGGATATAAAGATCAAAAGTACTTCTGAAGATCAAAGTACTGGTTGTGTCAAAGTACTGCTTGTGTTGAAAAGTCAAAGTATTGCTCGTGCATGAAGAAAGTTAAAGTACTTTTATTGAGAAAAGGACTATTATGCAAAATCATTAAAGAACTGTTATGTAAAGATATTAGAATATTCTAGAATTAGTTCAGATTAGTATTAGTTTACTTGTCATTCAAGTATTGTAAACCGACTTAAGGTTTTCCTTGTGCCTATAAAAGGAGCCTTAGGATGGTATTAGACATATGCTTATTAGTACGAATACTTTAGAATACGATTAAAAAATTATTAGCGTTGTTAGTGAATCTGTATAGAAAGCAGGTTCAAAGTTTGGTTTTAATATAATCATTGAAGTTCTTCTTAACTTTGTTTAAGTAGATTCCGCATACTTAATAAAGTTATATTAGTGTTTCAATATTAATAGTTCTGGATTTGTTCATGATTATTAAACATATTACAAGCTACATAGTTAGTTTGGTCAGAGTATATCGATCCAAAAGTTGTCTCAAGATAAAAACTTTCCAAATATAGATACTAAAATTTCAAGGATAGTCATGTGCTTTTCCTTGTTATATATATATATATATATATATATATATATATATATATATATATATATATATATATATATATATATATATATATATATATATATATACTAGTTATGCTATTATTGTTGACAGAATCATATTGTTCATATTAACAAACGCGTACGTGTTGGTACAAGGTGTTGTTCCATGCACAAGTGGGAGAACTCTACATTATGTGAAAGGTACAACACATATACAACACATAAGAATATGATGTAAAGGATTCTCTTAACTGCAAAGTAAGATACTCACATTCTAATACATATCTAATCTAAGAAACACTTGGTGTTGAAATTTAGTAAACGTGAGACGCGGGCTAAATTTTAATGAAAAGGTGAATTTCCATGTATGTGTGAGACCGTACATGGATAATTTACGGTTTCTAAATTAGATACCTATTAGAACATGTGTCAATATGCTAACTAGACAACTTCAACTATAATATTTATGTATTATTAGAATGACATAAATAAATGAAGAAAATAAATTAACTTGAAATTACAATTGAAACCAAATGGTGGTGTTCAAGAATACTTTAGTTATACATGCATATATCTTCTTATAAACATGAAGTCTTTTACAAGACTTATAATAAAGTAAGACGTTAACTTGTTATGTTTTTTTTAATTAAGACATATACAAGAAGTCATTGAGTTGATCAATGATTAATAACGTATAGTGGGATTATAACACGTTTATGTTTTGATAATACATAAACATGAAGTGACTTGGTCAAAAGTACTTGTGTTATAAAGCATGCAATTGGTTTGGAAATACTATTATACCATTAAGTTGACTTAGTTGGTAAATAAGTATGCCAATAGGAATATGGTTATCTTATATATTGTTAGATCTTCTTACAATATTAATTCTAATGAAATACCACACCTTTATGGTATGTTCAGATAGGAAAATCAAGCAATTGTTTGGTTCTTCTTTTCTTCCAAAAGTTATCAAGGTTAGAAATTGAGTATGGATTGAATATACTCAATTAGACTCCTAGAAGATTAATAAGATGTTATTGAATTATGAAATGTGATGAATCACATTAAGTCTTAAATTGGAGTTCTGAATTTGTTAAGCTACTTATGTGAAGGTCATTAACAAAAGAATGTCAGGAACTGTCAATATGTATTTGTAATATCCCAAAAAGAATATTGTATTGTCACTTTAATTGCTAAGTATTTATATTCTATATAATACTAAAGGCAAGTGGGAGTATTTTATCTTGAAAAGATAGAATAACAAAATACATAATCTTCTAAAAACATACTAGTGAAAATCATGATGAGGCTAAACATGTAAATGATAAACCTCAAGATGATGGAATTATCATTCATAGATCCACTTGGATATCTCAGATATTTGGTTCATATGCTGAGAACAATATGATGATGTATTACCAAATAATGAATTGGGTAAATTACTCATACTATGAATGTTAAAGATGTTGTTCATAAAGAGATTCAAATTTTAAAAATTTAGTTTATCTTAATTCTTAATAGTTAGAGAATGAAGATGAGTTTATTCAAAGATAATGTAACCCTAGTGGTTTAAAACTTTGTGTAGAAATCATATGGACAAAAATTGTATACATATTTTAATGCATGTCTTATGACAAGATTATTAATCATATTTAAGCAATTAACTATGATTGAATACTCTTTCCTAAGCACATTAAAGATACAAAGATTGTAATTGTCATATTTATATGAATATGAAATTTGACAATGAATATCAAAAACTCTTTCTTGAATGATTACTTGAGCGAGGACGATAAGTAATCAAAAGGAGTTTATGAATTCAAATAAATCTTTGGAAGTATACAAAGGGCAATAATCCAGGATGGATAAATGCATGCATCTAGGAGATTACTCTTATATGTAATTATTGAATCTATGTATTGATTTATAATTAAAATAAGATAATTTTTAAGTATTCCTGAAAGCTAGTGGGAGTATTATGTTTGATTTACTAAATCATATATGTTGTATAACATATAAGAAGTAACATTCCATATAAGTAAAATGTTGAGTCTTAGTTTGGAATAAAACTTTAATTTAAAGATTTAGAAAATAAAACATACAACATTGGAACTAAAGTTTATTAATTAATAAACATGTGCAGTAAATAAATCCAATTAAAAGTTATTATACAACTTGTGTAATGAATATTCTAATGGTATATGTTTTGACTTAGAATAAATGATCTTCATCCTAGAATTGCTCCTAAATTCTAAGTATAAATAATATGGCAAATTGTTGCGTAATTGTTATAGTTGACAATAAATATTGAAAGATTGGAAGGCATCAAACATTACACTATGTATATTAAGTTTACGGAATTCTAAAAAGCATATTGTGATTTGTATACAATGATGCTGGTTTAATTGAGACGACACTCAATAACTAGTTATGGTAGGATTTCATCCTTGTTAATAGCCATGTGAACTAGTTGTGCTCAACTAAGAGCATGGTTGCATTATACATTAAAGAATTAGAATACTTTAACTTTAAAAATGTTTGAAAGTTTGATTGTCATAAATTGGTGATTGAGGATGTCACACCATTTATGAAATATTATGTGACTATATCAAAATAGTTGGATGCGCACATACAAGAACTTCAATAATTGAATTCTTGAAATAAGTATTCTCAAAATTTATATAGATAAACGTTAGTTGATTTATGCCTTGTCAACAAGTATGATTGACAAGACTTGAGGCATAATTCATTAACTAGAATTATCATGCATTGATTTATTTAGTATTTGGATAAAGGACATTAAGCAATTATTATTTATAATAAATTAAAGTATTTAGTACGTTTGTTTTCATTAATAATAAATTGTGTCCTATATTTGCATGTTTAAATCCATGAATAACTTATGTTATTTTAAATTGTCCGTTGTCGATTAATGATATGGGAATATCATTAAACTAAGACAAATCTGAGTATTGGTTAGAATATACTTGAAAGTATATTGATGCGTTGTCATACCAATTTCACATGATATTCAATGAATTGAATATAAGACTTATCCCAACTACATGATTTTACTTTATGGATCTTGTTAGTGAGTAAATCATGAATTTGTTATCCACGGACTTGAGATACCAGATAAGTGTCATGGATGTAGTGCATTTCTGTGAAGCAATTTACCGCTATCCGTAAATGGTAGTTATAAGGATTGTTTTCAGAAGTGTTGCAAAGTTCATGGGTTATTGCTTGTAGTCAAGAGAGAATTTGTTCCATCAAATTTGTTTTGAAGTTTAATACTATTGGGCCCCTCGTAGGGTTGACAAGATGTTTGCGTGCGCACGCCCAAAGTCTATCTAGAATACGTTCAGATATTTTGGTAATCTTGCTCAATCATAACAACGAGAAACAAAATTGTTAATTAAAGAATGACTAAGATCCATATCTTTATTAACGTCGTATTAGTAACAAAAGGATAATAATAATGATGAATCATTAAAGGTTTTTCCAGGAGACCTCCCTCGAGTTGAACTAGGGGCATTGACGTGTTGCTAGACGCTAACCAATGTCATTATACTATTAATAGATATCCAAGTGGGAGCTGTTGGTTTTATGGATAAATATTAGTATGTATATGTCTAGTATCAAACTCGAGACTACCGGATTGCACACTTTACGTATAAGAATCGATGTTAAATAATTAATATATAAATAATTATATTTAATTATTAAATCACAAATAAAGTAACTAATACATGAGGGACTTATTAGTATGAAAACCAAACCTATGTTGTGTGGATTAATATGGTCGAACAAGGAAAAAGAAAGGGGTTTGAGTGTCGAGTTTTGAAACTTAAAGAGGTGCTAGCAATGACTTGTTGGACAAGATTAAATGCTATATAAATACATCTTAGGTCTCATTCTTGTGTGACTAGAACCACAAAAAGCAACACACAACCCTTTCATATATTAATATATTTACAGTATATCATCATCGTGATATCTATCAAAATATATACATATGTCATGCATGCAAATTGTATACGATAGTCATATGCATGCATGGCTTCCCTTACTATTCTTTCTTTAGTGAATTGATGTTCGACAGTTGCTAATTTAAAAAGGATTCGACCCTTTTTTTATTTTATAGAAGTTAGACCTTGTTTGTTTAGTGCTTTATTCGTGATTCAAGAACTAGCATTCACATCGAATCGCTATTAGTACATGTGTACAAGAACGTGGTACTAACACATTATTGTTAGTATCTTGGATCGATTAACAAACGGTAAGGGGTTAATCATTGATCCTTATAAATCCTAATTAGGGTCCATCCAATTGTTCAAGATTATTAAAGTTTGATTCTTGTTTAGCTAGAATCCAAAAGTACGTTCCTATTTATGTTTTTGTTAATAATTATGTGTTATACTTGATCCATAGCTTCCGCATTCGTGTATACTTTGATTATGATTTATTTATTTGATTGTCAAGTTATTTAAATTCTAACAAGTGGTTTGTTTTCTTGTTTAGAAGATAGGAAGTATCTTGTTATGTAAGCTTTTCGCCTATGTAATGGGCTGAGATATGGGATTCACCCATATCCGTTGTACTTAAATGCTTTTTGAAGTAATATATTTATCGGGTCGTTGACCTTTTACCCAAAAAACTTATGAGGGGAACGTTTGATATAGTTTCTAAAAGTTGGGACGTAAAGATAATGAAATTGTCGTATGAAAAATTGATGACTCGTCATAAGAATTCTTTATGTTCCTTTTTGTAGGACTGTTTTTTTTTTTTTTTTTTTTTTTTTTTTTTTTTTTTTTTTTTTAACTGAAATTGCATTTGATAGGATATTGGAGATTCATTGTGAATATAGAAACTAGGTAATTTTTTAGGCCGTGCTAAGCATGGTACAGATGAGTTTATATTACGACTTTAAGATTAACATGTGTCGATTTTTAAAAATAAATTCAAGCTAGTCGAGTTACCTATTCATTAACAATAAAGTAACAAAGCATAAAAAGATACAAAGTATTTTTCTTATTTTGAAAGATAAAACATTATATCAATATGAATTAAAATATATGCGAAGGGGTAAGATTTTTTAGCTATATTTCTTTGAGAGTAGAGGCTACTACTTTACCTTCAACTTGAAGTTTTAAATATTTCTTCTTATGAAAATTTCGGCTTCAAATTTAAACCAGTTAAGACACTCTCTTAGTTTTATTTTTATTTTTATTTTATTTTATTTAGTTAGTTAAATTTAAAACATATCGACGAATTTAAAACGTACGTGACAATTTAAAAACTGCTAGACATTTATAATCTATTCGCTCTCTGGGAACGATCCGGTCTTGCCGACTCACTATATTACGCCGAATGAGTACACTGCTCGTAAGTGTTAAGTGATTGTTTAAAAGATTCGGTATGCTATAAATTTAAAGATTTGATCACACACATCAAGTATATTTGGCTTATTTTGTTCGCAATTTAGAGACTTTTTCATCAGTATAATCTTTATAAATAAACCGTTAAATGTTGTTAGATATTTGATAAATAAAATTTGCTAAATAAAACAACCGCAAATAACTAAAAATACACAGTTATTTTTATAGGAGAAATGCTAGGATCACACAAATTTTACAAAAAATTACCCACACAATGACATGGAATGGTCATTTGTGGATGAAAATTAGAGAGAGAATTTAAAAGTAAGAGAGAGAATGCCACTAATTAGATGACAACTCATTATGTGGATATTTTTTTGTAAAAATTTTGTGGTTCTAGCACTCCTCTTTTTATAGCTTGTCAAAGGGAGAAGGGAGAGGCTCTAAAACATTTTTGTTCTTAGAAACCACGTGGTATGAATATTAGATAAATATGAGTAAACTGCAAAAATCATCCTGTGGTATTTAAAATTTGACGTTAATCATCTTTTGGCGATACTATTGGCAAATATCATCCCTGAAAAGACAAATGTCTAGCACAATGCATCCCTTACAAGTGTATAATAGTCATTTAAACCGAGACACAATACACCTTTCAATTATATGTCAGCGTTCTTCCACACAAAAACCACTACAATAAGACCTTTACTAAACATAAGCTTACATAAACCTGCTTTCATCAACAAAAGCAATTAGAAAAATAACCCAACAGAAACCGCTAATCTCTACCTTACCACCACGAACAACAAAATCCACCACGGTTAGATCTAGTATATTTACATGCATGTGTTGGACCTGAGTTTTTCGATGAATAAGTTGTTTAAATCTAGTAATTTATATGTATTTTGATGCCGTTGGAGATGGTTGCAGCGGCAGACTGTATTGTTTAACTAGTTAATTAGTGTTGTCATGTGAATGTGACTTCCAAAAAAGAATTTTTAATTAATGAATGCATTAAAACATCACTTACTTTAATTCATCGTATGAATTTAAGAAAATGTCACTATTAAGTCCACGAAAGTAAAAGCTAATCTTACTAACAAGTATTTTGTTTGATATGTATACATTTAAAACCTATAATTAAATGCAATTAAAGAATTTGGAAATTATGTGTGTGATTTGGCTGTAACGTTAGTATATGGTGGTGGGTGGTAGATGGTGCTGGTGGTGTATATTGGAGTGAAGAAGAAAAAGAGTTGTGGCTAGGGTGTTTGGTAAGTTTAAATAAGGGTTAGATTGTCATTTTAAATCGGGTAAGGATGTAACCTGTATGACGTTTGCACGCATATAGATGATATTTGCCAAACTAAACAACCGTAGTACAGAACCTACATTATTTTTTTTGGATATTCAAACCTACCTTATAAAATGACTCAACCATGGACCGGAAGACCCACATGTATACCGGGTGTGGCACAAGCTACACCTGATTTTAGGTCACGAAGTGCAAAAAAAAAAAAAAAAAAAAAAAAAAAAACTGCTGTTTTTGTGGTATGTGCAACCCCAAATTTTTTTTGTTACTTTCATTTCTTACGGTGTAACTTTAGTTAGCCCAACATTTGTTTGTGCAACATCCTTTTAAAAATCCGTCCGTCCCTGTCAATAAAAACGGACAGCGACGGATCGATTCTTGCACAAAAATCCAAATCTCGCAACTTCCTGGAACCAAATTTTCACTTACTTTCTAATCTCTTAATGTATATATATGGCCTTTTTTTTTTTTTTTTTTTTTTTTTTTTTTTTATAGTAACATACTACACAACAATTACAATAGCTCTAAAATCCCGCAAAATCCTTTCCCAAAGATGCCGGGCATTATCGCACAAGCCAACAATCACTCATTTCTCAGCTCCGAATATTTCTCAGAAAAGTTGAGTACATTGGTAGAAAATATAGGACTTCTAACCGAATACCTCGCTCAACTATGGACTGAACATTTCCCAAGAACATTAGTTGGTGCAGAAGCTGATTTAAACCCTGGACCTGTCTTCAAGTATGTCACCATGAGTTTGATGGGTTTTGTTGAAATAAAGTCCCAGTGGATTCCCATTCCATACACATCCTCATGCCGTTAAGGTATCTATCACGAGTATACTATTCAATGGTTTTGCCTCCATTGCTGATCGTGTCGCTTCTGCCCGTGGTCTTAATGACACTTCTGTTTTTGCCATTATTGCTCGTTTGGGACGGATATTTTCTTTGTGTATTTTCATGGCATCTCTAGCTTATTTGTTTTATTTTTGATCGATGGAGTACTCATTTTATTGCCAATTGGTTTTAGAATGGAACAAATTAAATCGGTTGAGCTATACGTTGGTCTTGGTCAGATTTCGTCCGTACTGATCCTGACAACGTGTAGAGTTTTTTTAAATTTATTTATTTATATTTTGAATTGTATATATCCGGTTAAGGATGTTCTTACTAATTAATGAATGAAAAATGGGTAGATTCATATATGTATGCCCTGTTTTTAGCTGTTTTGTCTTAATTTTTACTAGTCTTTTTATTGAACCGAGATGTTACTGATATCAAGCTTACAATTTATTACTTGTAGATTGGCTTAAGGCCTCAAAGAAGTTTGCGTGGTGGAATCTTTTAAATCCCCATCTACACTGGTTGTGAAGTTGTGACTTTAGATCATAAATCTCTTTGAGATCGATCTTGGTATAGAGAGCTACTATATTAAGTGCAAAATATATTGTTTTATTATTTGGAGGTTTTGTGGATGTTGATTCTGGATTTCTGTTATGTGGGCTACTAATAAATCCCAACCGTAGTTAATTTAAGTTGTATTGATGTTATTTGGATGATTGTAGTGTTATGAGACTAAAACCCATCAAAACTGATTGATGCTAGACAGGGTTAAAACCAAAGGCCTGTTCATATACGATTACAATTGATTGTGTAAATTTCTTACGATCGAGTTCGCTTATATGTTACATAATGTTGAGTTGGCGTTACTTCCGCATATCTTGCTCATCCGACATGGCAAAAGAATGTTAGTAGTTTGAAGGGTGGAAATTCTAACATATATAAGCCCAAACTATGATTTTTCTGGGCTTTCGTCCGGGTATATATCATATGATTTTTCTTTGATCATTCGTGCCTGTGTCAATTTTAGACATGCTGTATCGCAATGATTGATGTTTTGAATTTTCCTTAATCAAGGCAACACTTCTTTTCATAGGAAGCATTATAGCCTGTTCTGGTTAGCTTTGTTTACTTTTCTTCATAGACTAACCCTCTGACCGTAAACCTATCCTGCAATTCTGAAAGTAGTAAGCTCCACACAATGCTCTGTTTTGTGATGATTAGGATAACTAATTTTGGTTCTTGAGTTGTATGGTTGAATATGAAGCTCTCTCGTGAATCATGAACCACCAATACTGAACTGAACGTCTTTTTTTATTCCTTGAATACGTGTATGTGAGTGGTAATTTGTATGATAGTCAATGGAGGAGATGCATAGTTTGTACGAAATAAATAAGGTTGTGTGCTTAGAATCATATCTGTACATCCTGAACCTTTCGTATCATATAGGATCACTTGTCTACTTGGCTAATTGAGGATTGTTTCATATCCCATCATCATGTAGTTTGTATTCCTTTGTGCTCGTATTCAAGACAATCTTCATTATAACCATGAATTCTATTGTTTATTTATGTTCCTTGCATAATTTGTATTCTTTTGTGTAGGGTCTTCCAATAATAACATCACATTTCTATCTAGTTAGTTACTTTTGTCCATGGAACAGCTTGCTTAAATGTAGCTACGGTTTTGTGTAACTTAGTGTTTGACATTTATGTTTGGTACATATCCCAAATATCTTACCAGGATTTTTAACGATTTACTTGCTACTATTATCAAGCCACTTGCACGTCGAAAAGCTAATTGAATGCTAAAAAATGTTTCCATTTGTTTATGGCCTGGTGAAACGTATAAAGCACATGTAGTTTGAGATGCAAACTGGATATCTAGAAGTTGATAAGTCAACAGAGCAGTTGTGATTTGTTCAAGTCACCAGTTCTGATAACATTTCCTATATACATTCCTGCAAACCTGAAAATAAGTAAAACTATGATAAAATGCTAGTCATTAGTCTTAGCCTCTTAGGGATCAGTTATCACAATTTGGTTTAAGACCAGATCGAGTTTATGTCTAGATAAAATTCCCTCAATCCATCCCATTTATTTTTTCAAATGGTGAGCTTCTGTACTTTTAATTTGACTTTTAGGAGGTGTTTGGGATTGGTTATTTTAATGTTGTTACCATATAAGTTTTGGTCGGAATTGATGTAAATGAAAACAAACACATAGTCAAGTGGGTGGCCTGGGGGGGGGGGGGGGGGGGGGGGGGGGGGGGGAACATGGGTGGCCTCTACATAAGTTAATCACATAGGATGCTTAGGAGGTGTTTGAATTCGACTTTATTGACTTAATATAAAAAAAACTAAATTCATTAAGTTATATGAAAACTGTTTGTTTTAACTGAATCGTACTCAAATTGGGAACGCACGAATTGGATCGCAATTCGTGCCCTTTCTAGTGAATTATGTTACTATGCCCAGAACTAGTTTGAGTTAGTAAACCTGCAACGTACTCTACCCATGCATTTTTATCATATGAGAGGTGGCAATTTGTGCCCAAAATCATAAAAATGGGCTTTTATGGGCTAATTGAAAAAGATTTGGGCGGATTTAGCCCTCTTTTTCTTAAAAATGGGCATGTACAGCCCTTTCAAAAGTTAAATGGGCATGAACGGGCACATGGTTTCTCTCAATTGGAGAACATGGCATTTTTTTATTTATTTGTTTAAAAAAAAAAAAAAAAAAAAAAAAAAAAAAAAAACAAAAACTTATAAATGTAAATATAACTTGTTATTTAAATATAAATGAGGTGTTAGGTTTGGGGGATTTCTTCTAGTCGTTTTGGGTCTTTTTTCTAAAGCGATTCATATAACATGGGCCAGTTTGACTCGTTCTTGTTTAAGCCTGTGCCCATTCGGGACCGAGCCTGTTTTGACCCGTAGCCCGAGCCCATAAATGTGCCTCACACACAATAAAAAACTTACTTGACTAATGTTAAAAGAGGAACAAAAACAACGTCATATATAATGGCTTCTATTTGGACTGCTACTGGGCCATTTGAGGGGGCTGAGCACCTTCCATCCCCCCTCTGCCTCCACCACTAAACCTGACCCCAAAAGAAACAAAAACGAAAAAGAGGTAAGTATATAAAAGTACCTTCACATGATAGGCCACAACAAGAGATGATTGAAGAAACATGTAAAATCTAAATTCCCCAAAAATCTGAATATAAAAAACCTGAAGTAAGGTACAACGAAACCTTAGAAAGATGGAATGCAATTGAAATTGGACTTACAAACATAAATAAAATCATAGGTGTCAGTGATTCCAAGATTTTTGATATTGGTTGTCTGAATCCCTTATCGGCCTGCATTGTTTCGAATATTAACAAGATATTAATAACTTATGGAAAGAAAAAGTTGAGCAAATACAAATGTGTTTCAGTAAGTAATACCTGAAACAGAGAAGTAAATATTGTTTTATTGAGAGTTGATTCATCCATCTGAATCATTGTCATGAAGGCGTGAAGAAGCCCAATTCACTAAAGAATTCTCATATCTTGGTTCAAGTCTGTTAAAATAATGTAGGAATAAATAATGCAAATATGCCACAGTTGCATAATAGATTTTAAAAATATGGATATATGACATACCCATCCAAAGGCTTGTTGCCAGTTAAAGGTTCCGGAAGCAGCACCAATGATTAGTGTTTCTTTCGGAAAAAAACAGCAGAAATCCAACAGTATCATTCACCAGAAGCATCTTTTTAGGGAATTCCATGTACAAACTCCTGCAATGCAAAAAAGATCATATTAGTATGCTAAATGTGAGATTGAGGGGAAAAGTAAAAAGAAAATAATCACAAACACTATAAATGAAACGAACAATATGCCTCTCAAACACCATGTTCTGCATCCACAAGAACGCAATTGTATTTTGCTATTTTTCTTTACAAGAACAACCACCCACCCTTACCACCCGATGGCATCAATGGACTAAAAACTAGACACCAAACCATTTCTTTAATTACATGGATGTTTAGGTGCTCGGTGACACTATGCCAGTGGTGCTTGAGAGAATAATGAATGCACAAACTACGGAAAGTGAAAAAACAGACACCCAAGTGTTTTCTGTGTACATTTCCATAGAGCCTGTGAAAGAAAAATGAGTTTGGCTTTCGGCCCAGTTTCTTAGCCTATCAGCTTCTGCTGCATATAATGCTCTTCCCTGAAACATTAAACCGCTTTTAGTAACCTTCTTAAAAGTCAAAATAATAAATATTTATCTAAAAGATGGTGTTAAACACACAGACCGTCTCTAACCACATATACGATTTATTTACTTCACAAGCAACTCTGAGAACCATGCCAGGAGAGGCCGTATGAACTCCAACTTTGGACTTTCTGCATTCTTTTAATAATGATGATTGACGTTGTCTATGACCACATTTTTTTGACCCGTAACTGTAATAGAAGAAAAAGATCAAAGATAGCAACTTTATCAGATAAAAAGTTACGAAAGCCTAGAAAAGACGATCGTTTGTAGATAAAGAACTTACACAGCTGCCAAAGGTGTCCTTGATCCACCAGAACCAGCACCGTCCATGTTGAAAATATGACCCACTTTATTCTGGTTACACGTAACATGGATCGCTTCACGAGTGCAAAGTATCTACACAAATAAAAATCATTTTATGTAATAAAACGTGCCCAAAAATCACAGATACAGTTTTGTATAGCTTTACTCTAAACAAAAGACTTCTGGAAAACTAATCGCACAGGCAAGCAGTCAAGCACATACCTGTTGTATATCTTCATCGGTATATTCCAAGATGTTAGCAGCAGCAGAGATCTGCGTCAACAGCAGCAAACCAAATCAGCAGCAGCAAACCACATCAGCAGCAGCAAGCCGCGTCAGCGGCTATAGCAATCTGCGTCAGCAGCAGCAAAAAGATGTTGTTGAGTACATAAGCAAATAAGCAGAGAAATTAGTAATCCCAAACACCCCCTTTCACTTTTAAGTAGAAAATAAAAGTAATGCCAAACAGCCCCTTATTACTTAAATCAGCTAAAAATAAACACATAAGCAGAAATTTCAAACACCCCTTATTAAGTGTTGGACTTTGACAGTGAAAGAAGTCCCAAACACCCCTTATTAAAGCAGTCAAGCACATGCCCCTTATTAAACGGTTTACTCAAGCAAATTCAGTCCAAAAAACAACTGAAACATTAAACTCAATTCAATTTACGAATCAAAACTCAATTCAAATTATGAAAGCATGTACACTGATCAATGGGTCTCGACCCTTATGTACCCAAAAAGTAAGTCACGTGTTTTAACCAATTATGCAACCAGCATAAACCACCCCTTTTAGCACCCTTCAAAGAAAATATTACACACACCATAAAAAGAAGGAACCCAGATATACCACAAACTAAGAACCACCTTTTCTAAACAAAATGCAAGGGCAAAAACATAAATTGGACCGACATAGAAAATGACCTGTTCAGCTCCAGAAGCTATGTAATACATGGTGTGCTATCGGTTTGTTTTTTTGTGACTGTCTAGGAATCAAATCACGCCCTGCCATCTGATGTCAACTGCAGGACAATGAGGAAGAAGATATTATGAAATGAACGATCAAAGAAAGTTTACATACACATGTATCAGAAAGGAAACTAGGAACCTAACAAATACAGTACAACATAGCTAGCAATAATCTCAATGACAACATATGTATCATATACCTCTTAACCATCTCTTAGAAATGACTTATAAAAGCATATGTCAAAGGTGGGACAAGATTCTGCTGAGTGTGTCACTCACAGCAACAGCTGCATAAACAAAACCATTCATAAGAAAACTGATCATGTCAGTCAATATATCAAAACTATGCATAAAATAAAACAAGCCATATAATTAGAAGCATCTAATGTAAATGTAGAATCAGGACCCCTCACCCCATAACCCACAAGTCAAACCGTAAGGAAATATACAAGCAGAAAACTGACCTAATGTCTAAATGTATGCATAACATTGAAACATAAGATAATACACTCTACATCCATCAAAATAACTAGGCCGTGGCGGCCAGTATATGGTGGCTCACAACCATGATCACACGCGAAGGGCTCACAATCACAACCAAGGTGAATGGGGAATTGGAGTTCCTACTTGAACTTATAAGGAGCTCCCATTTCGTACTTTGCACCAAAGTGTGACGAGTTGTTACAAACTCCCCCACTTAACCACATTGCCTACAAGTTAGGTCTAACATAAGCAGGATCCATAACTCCATACCACAGGATATGCACGAGCCTTGTGTGCGTCACATCCCTATAGCTCATGAATCTTATTAGACTATTCTTAAGACGCCCAAAGCTTGGATTTGGAGAAAGGGACCAACCCAATACATTCGGGCTCAACTAAAACCATTATCAAAGGTATTGGTGTCCCACAACTTTAGGCTTATAAGGGGCTCAACTTCCACTTAATATGAGAAAACAAGTTTGATCTCCCTCATAAGCCTACACTTGTGGGATACTAACAACTTCCACCACGGTTATTGTTAGGAAGTGTTATGTGGGTTGGTGTTGGCACGTGAGGTGCACGTTTGTCTTTCCACAGACACTCAATAACCAACTAAACTTTCGACTAATCTCTTGATTGACCAAGCTAGTTGTTAATCCTTTAACGATTCTTAAGTGTGTCCTAGAGGTCCATATCAGTAATCAGCGTATCTAGGAACTATACCTTTCAGGAACCTAAGTTTTACTTTGTAGACAAGGCAATCTCAACTTCCATAAAACAATAGATTTTGAAACACAACAACATCCATTTAGTTTTAGGTTGCGGAAGCATAAATTGATCGAAAACGCATGAATTTGAAACAAATTGAGACAGTTGAACTAATTTTGAAGTCAAAAGTACTAAAACAGAATTCAAACAAAACATTTATTCTAAGTAGTAATTTTTGGATCATTCACCACTGCTTCAGCCAAAGGATCAAGTGACTAAGCTAATTCACCCAAACTACTACAATTGTGGGAAAGTAACAATTAATATGAAACAACAAACACAACGCAAGTGGATTGACATGATAGCAGCACAACAGGATGAGACATAACACAACAAACACGATGGGACATACCTAACATATTAGCTCAGCATCACAAGATGGCACATGTACAAAGCATACGCACAATTAAGTGATTAAGAGGCTAATTATTTAACAAAAGGAATTCAAACAAAGAAGAAAGACGCCAGGGATCCTACAAGAATGCCCAGAGACACACCCCTTCCAAGACAAGCAACAGCACGAAGCCTAACAGGTACCAGCAATTGTTCAGCAGCAGAAGCAAATCCATAAAGAAGTAGACTGATAATGGAGAGCTTAACCAATCCAGGGTGGGTGCGGAAAGGAAATCCCTGATCACCTTGGGCTTTGATGGCTACAAAACCAATTAAACCAGCGACAATTAAATCAATGCGCGGTGGGGGAGGGTTTTCAGCTAGTTCTTCCTCAAATGCGACCCAAGCACGACCAACAGGAACAAGTACCCCTGCTACAACAACATTTTGGACCCCTGCCGCAACATTTTGGACCCCTGCTACAACAACATTTTGGACCCCTGCTGCAACCTTTTGGACCCCGGCTACAACTTTTATGCCCATCTCAGTGGTAACTTGTTTGATTTTGTTGGGTTTGTTATGGTTGGTTTGTGGGGGTTCTCCCACCTGGATGACAGTGGGTTGTGGATGTTCCGAAGGCGTCATACTGGAGGGTTTCTCAAACTTTTGAATGTGGTTTTAAAACTGTCTGAGATAAGCTATATTTATATTTGTATATGGGCGTCACACATGACACAGTCACACATACTAAAAAGTAAAAACTAAAAAGAAACCAAAAGTACTAAAAAGAAACCAAAAGTGGGAACCCAAGAGTCAAATAGTACTCAGAATTATAAGTGGGGGACACAATAAACCAAAAATGAAAAGAATTACTCCGTATAAGTCAAGGAAAAGGACTAGAATCAAAAATTCAAAATGTGAGAAAACTGATAAGATTCCAAAATAAATTATTTCATTTGTTGTCCCTGAACTTACTTCAGATTTTATCTATACCCTCATACGTTTTTGGAATGTGCTCACATTTTAACGCATTGGAAATCCAAATTAGTAACGACAATTAATTAAATCCTTTTTGTAACAAAACATAGATGATAAGTGGATCGAAAAATTAAAACCAAGCCAACTTAATAAATAAACCCCAAACTGAAAAAAAAAAACACCATTTCAAGTCTAAGATAAAGATACATAGCTAAAATTCTCACGGAAAAGCAATATTGCAAAAATCGTGAATCGGTAGTCGGACGGTCGACCACCATGCAACGATTAATCGGTCAAAGTGGGATTAATCAGTGATTAATCGGATTGGCATTTCCTGCATGTTTTGGGTATTTCTGGAGAGCAAACTAAATTTTTTAATTGATTACAATCCTACTATGTTTTCAAACCTCAATAAAAAGCTCTAATTCCAATTATGAGACACATTGTGCGTTATAAGTGAAATAAACGATCCCCAAATTAAGTAGAATGCCTAATTTTTTATTTTATTTTAAAGTTGACCGATTCGGTTGATTTTTTGCCGATTTTGGACCGATTCGACCGATTTTTGACTAATTAGTGGCCGATTTTTTTCCTTGGCCGATTTTTCCACCGATTTTCAAAAATCAATAAGGTATATGGACGATTACCGATTAATCGGCCGATTCGGCCAATTTTTGCAATATTGCTGATGAGGCGAAAAATGATCCGTTTTTAGGGGGTCATTTAAGCCCGAATCCGACTTTATTTGATCAAATATTGCCCTAAATCGTTCCTTTTGTGATTTTAGATGTTTGGAGAGTGAATTCTGGAAAAGAAGCCATTTTGGACGTTTTTGGAGCATAAAAGTGAAGAAAACGGCAAAGTACCAAATTTTCATGCTGATGATACAAGGTGACGGCGTCAAGACTACCATCTTGACGGCGTCAGACATGAGGAATTAAACACCGTAGGTGGTGACGGCGTCAGAAGGTTTCGTGACGGCGTCAAAGTGGCAAGAATAAAATACCGTGGGTGGTGACGGCGTCACATAGGCCGTCATAAGTGGATCAAGGCCGTCCGAGGAAGTATATGGCAGCGAGGTGACGGCGTCACAAGTAACTCTTGACGCCGTCAGCCTGTTTTTCCTATATATAGTTTTCTAGTTTTTTCATTAAAAAAAGGAGGAGAAGTTTTGGTGAAACCCTAAAGACGATTTTGGTGCCTCTTTTACAGGTTTTTCAAGGGTTCCAAACCCTTGAGACCTTGCATTGTAATTGAGATAAGTGTACTTTCAATTCAATCAATATGTCTATGTGTTGGTTGTTTATATCTTGTTCTTGTCTCAATTCTACTATGCTAGGCTAGATCTCTTTTGTGTTTGCTTAGATCTAATGAAACCTAGATGTTGATTATGTGTTGATTACTTGTCTATTCTTGTTTTGAATGAATGATTTATATGTTAGGCTTAAGAAAACTGGCAGATCTCCAAATGGTAACATGCTTGAACGTCTTAAGAAACATGAACCGAGGCGTACTAGGTCTTTATTGGTTGTATTTAATGCATGAGCCACTGTTTACAATCCCTATAGTTGTGCTGGGTCATGGTGTAGGAGGAGATAAGAGCTCATAGAGTTGGGGAGTTATGTATGCCACCCCACGAATGGTATTAAGGAATACAATCCGTCATTCATACAAGTGTAACAAGTAATTAACATGTAAAAGATATCTAGGGAGTAGTGAAGTCTAAGTAAACACAATTTCTCCAATTACTGCTCACAACCTTAGTATAATTAGTTTATTTTCATTTTTATTATTTTATTGTGATTGTATCTTAGCTTTGGGTTAGTTGAATAGCAACTAATTCCGCCCACTCCTTCAAAACCCGAGATTTTACTTGCTTTCATAAAAATATAAAAATACAAAAATAATCATCTTTCACCTCTAGAACTATTAATTAGGTTTTCTAATCCTAGCGACACTATTCCTAAGCTGAACGATCAATCCCCCGGTACTTGTCACTATACTATACTACAACGATCAGGTACACTGCCTGGTGGGGGTTGTAAGCTTCTCGAGATCCCTTGAGAGGTAAAGCAAGGTGCGATTCCCACGCATCAATTGCGGAAAAGTATCAATACATGTCAGGTCTAAAAAAATTGACAAAAGCTTAGCGGGTGTTTCCGCCATATATTTTGTGTGTAGTGCGTGATTTGGTTTTAATTGGTGGTGTCACAACTCACCATTTCAAGTCATTTCAGGTCATTTCCCGAACTTTGGAAAAACACTATTCATCAAACACTATTCATCAAAACACTATTCATCAGTTTACTATTCATCATTTTTTGTGTCAGTTTGACATTCCGAGAAGCATTCAGAAATTTTACTATTCACGGAACACTATTCATTGCGGGAAAAGATTTCATCATTCACGTGCATTACACATTTCATCGTAAATTTAGTTTACGAGTATTCAAATTCGCGTAACCGTATTGGTTCAGGTGCGAATTCATGCATTATCAGTAATGACATTTCATACGGACTGGAGATAGTCTGCATATCATCAGTAGGTCATTTACATGTTATACCACTCTCAGGATTTTCAAATTTCTATATTCAGTACATTTAACGTTTTTACGTATAAGTAATTATAGTAAACGTTAACACCCGGTTTATACACGACGAATATATCTAAATATTCCCACAATGGTCCCGACATATTTTTATATCCATTTTAACATCATAAAAGTTATAACATTCAGTTACCCAGTATTTTGGAAATTTATTTTATTTATAACGTACGCGTATAAATATAACGACGGTTTTCGTGAAAACTAAACAATAATCACCCGATCACTCAGTAAATGTACCCAACATATTTTTAATATGTTTTTATCATTATTATGACTTTATTTCATCCCGGTTAACTTCGTGAACGTTTATTGCTATTAAACCCGGTACCCGATTTTAACGAATAACGCGTAATAACACTTAACGCTACACTATATTTTCTAAGTGATCAAAACCGTTTTGGCTACTCCTTTTCACACCCAAAACCAGCCATGAGACACCCCTTTAACCATGTGCATTAATTCCTAGTATTTAACTAATAAACTCCTAATAACATTACTTTACCAAAATCACAAAATCATAATACATCATTTTAGATGAGCTAAATTTTCATCTCATCTTCTCCATTTTTTCTTCAAACCCACGACCCAAATTGATCTCCATGATCAAGTGATCATTTTCCATAAAGTAAAACACTAAACTTGTTCATTTTACATGCCTAATCAAGAATCAAGCAACAAAAACACAAGAACATCAAGCATAATCATCCTATAATCATCTCATTTTGTCAAGTAAGTTTTCATCTTTATTTTTTCATGGATCATCCTATTTTTACATGTATTTCATAAGAATCATGCTAAAAACCATGTACAAGTAGCTATACCACACTTTATTTTGGCTAAAAAGAAACATACAAACCCTAACTTTTTAGTTATGAATCCCCTTGCTCTAATAACTTGGTTAGGAGTCCATGGCACCTTAAGAAGGTGTATGGTAGGATTAGATTAGCTATGTGGTGATTACAAGAGGTTTGGTGATGGTAGAAATTAGTTTTAAACCTTGAAAACTTGATTTGGAACCTATTTTAGACATGCTGTCCCGTTTTGTAAAAATCTGGAAAATCAGTAAACACCAAGGAAACTTTGGCAAAATTTTTAGAAAATACTTTCAAAAACGAATCCGTAGGCGAAAGAACGGATTAAAAAGAGTCTATAACGAAGGAGTTATGATTTTTGCAAGATTGTTGACGAAAAGTATTTTCTGGAAATTAGTTGCTGTTGGACGTTTTTCGTCGGTCAAAAAGAGGCTTTAGACGTAACCCGGAGGAGCCGAGCTTTCCAAAATATATTACTACATACTAAGACGTAACCGTGGACATAAAGAACAAGTAAAACGGACAAGTAACGACAAAGATATACACGTTTGAATATCGGCTAAAACCACTTTATATTTGACAGCTTTTATTAAATTTTGGCGCAAAAACTACGAAGTACATTTTCAAGCTAGAAGTAATATTAAGTACCAAGCTTTATAACTAATGTAGTATTAGTTATCACGAGTATATTTTCATCATTTCAAAGATTACAACCCGAGTATTTCAACGCTAACATGGAAACTTACGATATATATATATATATATATATATATAAGTATATATATATTACAACTAGCTTATTATATTTTCTAATAGCAATATTTTCCAAATTCTTGGATTATATACTTTTGATAACAACAAGTGTTTTTCAAAGAGTAGAGTGGTATAGGAAACATGTGCATGGACATTCATAACATCATTTCATGATCTAAAGTAGATCGTTCATCATTCACATTAGGTTGCGGCTAGTGTGCGCGCCTTGTTTTTCAGCTCATTACATGTTCATGGTACCATCATATTGGGTTGCAGCAGCAAATTGTTCATTGGTGTTCATTTCATTTCATCACAGTTTCATCAGTTGAGGTGAGTTTTCATAGCCCCGTTTTCAATACAATATTTTGATTTCAAATCCCACGGGGGGAATACATTGCATCAATCATTTTAGTACGAGCCCAAGTATTCAAACATGTACATAGCTTAAGTTACCTTGCCAAGTGCTAAGTCCCCTGTAACATCATGAACCGTTAATTTCAAGTACTAAGCGAGAGTGAGTGGATAGATCTATCGAGGGTGACGCCTCCATCCGTGGTAGTGGATACCAACAGTAAGCGGATGCATGTCATGTCTTTTACATTTGAATGTTTCGGCAGAACATTCGGGAGGGGCATAGAATTTCATCAGTCATAGCTTCGGTGTCATGAGCTTAAGGCTATTGTACAATTTTCACGAGATTTTTATCTTGCACTTTTACTTGTGGTGGCCGTACATCAGTACATTTTACAAACCTATGGAATTCACCAACATTCGTGTTGACGTTTTAGCAATGTATTTCAGGTTATTAAGGTAGCTCATGTGACATGCATTTGGACCTTCATGGAGTCGCGGAGTCGACGCGTCTCATCATTATTTCATGCACTTATGTAAACATTTGATCTAGTATGACTTGTTTTTCATGAACATGTAACACATTTTGGGGACCTCATTTTGTAAACTCTGAATTATTTCAATGATCAAATGCAGTATTTTCCAAACGACACTTTAGGTCGTTCAATGTAACTGTAACTGTGGTGCTATGACAGACACCCCCAGGTATTCCATTCCGCTGCAAGTCAGGTAAATTGGGGGTGTGACAGATTGGCATCAGAGCTAAGGTTATAGCGAACTAGGATGTATCTTGGACCCTAGACTATAACCACATCAGCATAACATCTCATCATTTCATCATAAGTGCATAATCATGATACATGTTGTTTCATACATACCCTGTGCGAGTTATTTATACTCATATCCGTATATGTATATCATTTTATTGACCTGGTTCACAAGTGACATGTCTTCAGATACTCACCCTGACATCCTTTTATCGGATTCCGACATTGAAGATGCCTTGTCATCTTCCACTACCATTATACCACCAGTTGCATTTACACCACCATTAGTACTATTGATTTGCCATAGGAACAGAGTCTTCCTATCATTCAGCCCGTACATAGAATGCCTTTTGGTAGTGTATTCAGAATTAATCTTAATGGACTTATTAGGATGCTTATTGCAAGGAAGATAGTGTGTTTTCTTTCCATCACTAGTAGGGCACTTACTACTCAGGTACTACCACCACCATCAGTTACTTATTACACTATTGGCCTTCCCACAGTGTATACTTTAGTTTTACCATTTGGATGTCGCGAGGTAGCGCGAAAGAGGATAGTATTCCATTCACTAGTACCATCATTGTCATTTCCTTTTCCATTCCCACTTGCCATGAACTAGATGACATCTAGTAGATAATACCAATAACACGGACTCAACAGAAACATCCGCAGATTCTTCAGGAATGGTTCAGAACCTACATTATCTAAGATTTGATAGATGCACAACTTCAGACACCACTTCAGGACTATCTCGACCTTATGATGCCACAAACCTGATTTCACACAGAGGGACACCAGGAAGTCCCTAGACCAGATCTATATCCTCACTAGCTTTTACTATTATCCTAGCCACAGAAGGTGTGGAACAACGATCTAGGTTGCAATGCTGCTCAGCAATCACCCAAAGGACAAGAAATGAATAAAGCCTTTGCTGCAGAACCGCACACAAAGAGAAGGTATATTGGAAAGTTACCTTACTGCAACCTGTGTAATCAACATCACCGAGGTCATTGCAGTAAAACGTGTGGAGTGTGCAAGAAGCGGGGTCATTGGACTAAAGACTGTAGGAAACTCACAAATCAGAAGATCCCAGGGAGTTGCTTCAAATGTGGAAACTTAGGGCATTTCAAGAATGACTGCCCGGAACTAAGGAACAAGGAAAAATCAGGAACTTGGAATCAAGACTGAATCGCTCGAGGAATAGCGTGAGTTGTTGAAAGAGAACCGTCAGGATATTAGCAACATCAAGGATAACAACAATGCTTCAGCAGGAGGAGCTTTGTTTCAATATATAAACCGTAGTTCGAGCCTTTAGGGTTGTATCTTTCCTTTTGTACTTACCGTTGGTACGATGACATAACCTAGTTGTATTAAGCACTTTCCTATCTAATGTAGTATCTATCCTTTGTTACCTCTGTGATAATCATAACCATTGTTTACTCCATTTTCTACCCCAAATTGCTCAGACTTCAATCGTTTCGCAACATTTTAGCATTGTTTTATCAGGAATTAGGTTGATTTCGTTTTTGACGAATTAGTAGACTATTACCATTCGACAAGATTCACCCACGTATCCAATGCACCATTCAAGCTATTTTACTATCATATGGGGAAATTGTTTTACAGAAAAATTTTCTGAAGTAAGCTATTTTATTACCATCCTATACATTGATTTTTCTGTCATTACACCAAGTATTTACTATTATTACGCGAAGCAATTTTCATGTTACTTGAAAGGAAACATCAGGATACCATTTTTATAACAATGTGTTGAACACCATCTAAAACTTTTGATAAAAGTTATGATATTTTGACAAAATCCAACATCGCATCATTAGTTCTCAATTATACATAGCCTGATCACCTATGTAAAATTCAGGAAGGATTATGCCATGAAGGAAATAATTACCTTTTCAAAGGATTGTTAATAACAATCTTCATGTAAAAGTTTTGTAAACAAAGGAACTTTTCCATAAACATCCCTTTTGCCGAACTATCCCTGGATACTTACCCTACCTGCCACTCACTTAGCCATTAAGTTGGACTTTTCCCATTGACTTCCCTAGAAGAGACTTTCCATATCAATTACATGCAGGATTCCTCTATACAATAGAAGCAATGAAAGGATTACAGAATTACTAACCAGAACTAGAAGTACATAGTGAGAGAATTCATAACTCAACAACAATCCTAAGATACTGCGAGACTATCCGAATCACCATCTCTGACTTAGTTGTCAAATTCTATCATTTAAAGGTACTAGCTAGACTGAGCTACAGGATTGAACTCAATATAGATGTCCGCAGGACAACACAATAGAAATAAACCAAGCTTCTAATTGAGACTGTAGAGCATTTCATTTAAACATGGCCTCATCCATACATAAACTTTCTTGCAGTAAGTTTTCACAAAGTACAATTGTTTGAATCAAGAATATCGATGTAGATTCCTTTAAGGCATTATGTCTAGAAATTTCAGATAACCTCACCTTCATACCAAGCAAGGGATCAAGCCAGAACATATCTCCTCATCTACATGGGAAAACAGAATAGACATTCATCGACACAACATCAAGTGATACATTCGTCTTGTCTATTACAACAATAAACAATTTCAGGACTTAAGTTAGTCTAAATACCTATGCTTGTAGTTATGCCAGATAACCACCAATAGACATTATCCAACCTCAGGAACTAAGTGTTAGACATCTATGCATTTAAGCGAACATTTCCTATTCTACCATTTTATCCTTTTCAGTGTTTTCACTTTTAAATAAAGTTGATGCGTTTACATAAATCACATACCTTGTGGAAAAATGATTCCTGAAATTCCTATTTTGAACAAGTACAATCCTTTTTGGTCAATCTTTAGCAACACTATTGTACAATGAGAAATATACATAAACATCAAACTTTGGTAAGCAGTCTTAATCACAACATGTTTGAAGACATTTTTCTACTTCATAACTACTGAAATTTTGAATCATCAGGAAAAATATTACTTAGTAAATCATTTGCTCCATTTTTCTAAGTTCGTTTATTCAGAAAAAGATTTCAACCAAAACTCACAATTGCGAGACAAATATCCAGAACCAACTTCCCTACAACATCGCTTATGCATTTAGGATTTTGTGACTTGACAGTAAAGAATATTTGGAATATGTGATGAAGGAATTAGGAAGGACATCACAAATTGATCACGAACTTCAGTAGTCGAGACCAAACCCAATAGACAAGGAAAAACATATGTCTTATCATCCGTTGGAACAAAACACAAGGAATCAAATTGTTACCTATATTCTATCCCTTACAGATAACGCCAAGTTCGAAGGACCGAACGTTGTGGAATTAGTCACAAAGGTTTATTGTACCCATTTCAGTTTTTCCTGTTAAGGAAACCGATTCACCTTGGACTTCAGGTAATCATTTCAGGATTTCCTTCAGAAACCCATTTAGATGTGAACATCACCTATCACCCTCAGGCCGATGGTCAAAGCGACAGAACAATTCAAACATAGGAAAGTATGCTCAAAGCATGAGTGATTGACCCTAGAAATGGTTGGACAAATCATTTAACATAAATCAAATTCATCTACAACAATGGTTATCACACCAACAACGGGAAACTGGCAGAAGTTAGGTTGGTACATAACACACATCATTTGGATTGGATATCCTGAACAACAAACCATCCAGATTCAAGTGGGAGAACAAACTAAGTTAAAAGCAATGCCTTGGATGGGCATGATACAAATTGGATAACAAGAAAGGTTGAACCTTTAGCATATTGGACTATTTAAGATTCATTTTAGAATCGACCAACTAGCATACAAACTTGAGTTCTGGCAGAATTCAGCAGTATATATTACCAGTACCACATTTGAAACCTTAAAGAAGCGCAGACCATCGATTGATGGGCCAAACTCAGAAAAAGCTCAACTCACTAGTTCAGTAGGCATTCATGAGATAACCAGAAATTTTCTACAAGTCAAGAATCAGTTACAAGTTCAATAAGTCGTAAACCATTAAAACTTCAAGTTCTGCAGAGTTATGCAGAAAGTTCTGCCTAGGAAAGGCATGTTATCGTTCAGAAAACTTGGAAAGTTACACCAATATACACTGGACCATTTATATTTCAGACAGGGTAGGCCTAGTGGCCGTCAGATTTGAACATTGCCAGAGAACAACAGGATTACACGAACATATTTCACATTTTCAGATCCCCAGAAATGACTTTCAGATGAGTCACTCATGATTCCATTGGAAGGGATCCATCCCAAATGACAATCTCAGACCTTGTAAGAGGACCAACAGAAATCATGGACCGTGTGGTCAAACAGTTGAATCAGAGTTGAATTCCTATCGTTAGAGTTCGCTGGAATTCTCGAATATCATCACCTTTTCACCAATACGTTTTCAGAGACCAACATAAACTGAACTTCGGGACGAAGTTCCATTTAGAGGGGAAGACTGTCACAACTCACCATTTCAAGTCATTTCAGGTCATTTCCCGAACTTTGGAAAAACACTATTCATCAAACACTATTCATCAGTTTACTATTCATCATTTTTTGTGTCAGTTTGACATTCCGAGAAGCATTCAGAAATTTTACTATTCACGGAACACTATTCATTGCGGGAAAAGATTTCATCATTCACGTGCATTACACATTTCATCGTAAATTTAGTTTACGAGTATTCAAATTCGCGTAACCGTATTGGTTCAGGTGCGAATTCATGCATTATCAGTAATGACATTTCATACGGACTGGAGATAGTCTGCATATCATCAGTAGGTCATTTACATGTTATACCACTCTCAGGATTTTCAAATTTCTATATTCAGTACATTTAACGTTTTTACGTATAAGTAATTATAGTAAACGTTAACACCCGGTTTATACACGACGAATATATCTAAATATTCCCACAATGGTCCCGACATATTTTTATATCCATTTTAACATCATAAAAGTTATAACATTCAGTTACCCAGTATTTTGGAAATTTATTTTATTTATAACGTACGCGTATAAATATAACGACGGTTTTCGTGAAAACTAAACAATAATCACCCGATCACTCAGTAAATGTACCCAACATATTTTTAATATGTTTTTATCATTATTATGACTTTATTTCATCCCGGTTAACTTCGTGAACGTTTATTGCTATTAAACCCGGTACCCGATTTTAACGAATAACGCGTAATAACACTTAACGCTACACTATATTTTCTAAGTGATCAAAACCGTTTTGGCTACTCCTTTTCACACCCAAAACCAGCCATGAGACACCCCTTTAACCATGTGCATTAATTCCTAGTATTTAACTAATAAACTCCTAATAACATTACTTTACCAAAATCACAAAATCATAATACATCATTTTAGATGAGCTAAATTTTCATCTCATCTTCTCCATTTTTTCTTCAAACCCACGACCCAAATTGATCTCCATGATCAAGTGATCATTTTCCATAAAGTAAAACACTAAACTTGTTCATTTTACATGCCTAATCAAGAATCAAGCAACAAAAACACAAGAACATCAAGCATAATCATCCTATAATCATCTCATTTTGTCAAGTAAGTTTTCATCTTTATTTTTTCATGGATCATCCTATTTTTACATGTATTTCATAAGAATCATGCTAAAAACCATGTACAAGTAGCTATACCACACTTTATTTTGGCTAAAAAGAAACATACAAACCCTAACTTTTTAGTTATGAATCCCCTTGCTCTAATAACTTGGTTAGGAGTCCATGGCACCTTAAGAAGGTGTATGGTAGGATTAGATTAGCTATGTGGTGATTACAAGAGGTTTGGTGATGGTAGAAATTAGTTTTAAACCTTGAAAACTTGATTTGGAACCTATTTTAGACATGCTGTCCCGTTTTGTAAAAATCTGGAAAATCAGTAAACACCAAGGAAACTTTGGCAAAATTTTTAAAAAATACTTTCAAAAACGAATCCGTAGGCGAAAGAACGGATTAAAAAGAGTCTATAACGAAGGAGTTATGATTTTTGCAAGATTGTTGACGAAAAGTATTTTCTGGAAATTAGTTGCTGTTGGACGTTTTTCGTCGGTCAAAAAGAGGCTTTAGACGTAACCCGGAGGAGCCGAGCTTTCCAAAATATATTACTACATACTAAGACGTAACCGTGGACATAAAGAACAAGTAAAACGGACAAGTAACGACAAAGATATACACGTTTGAATATCGGCTAAAACCACTTTATATTTGACAGCTTTTATTAAATTTTGGCGCAAAAACTACGAAGTACATTTTCAAGCTAGAAGTAATATTAAGTACCAAGCTTTATAACTAATGTAGTATTAGTTATCACGAGTATATTTTCATCATTTCAAAGATTACAACCCGAGTATTTCAACGCTAACATGGAAACTTACGATATATATATATATATATATATATATATATATATAAGTATATATATATTACAACTAGCTTATTATATTTTCTAATAGCAATATTTTCCAAATTCTTGGATTATATACTTTTGATAACAACAAGTGTTTTTCAAAGAGTAGAGTGGTATAGGAAACATGTGCATGGACATTCATAACATCATTTCATGATCTAAAGTAGATCGTTCATCATTCACATTAGGTTGCGGCTAGTGTGCGCGCCTTGTTTTTCAGCTCATTACATGTTCATGGTACCATCATATTGGGTTGCAGCAGCAAATTGTTCATTGGTGTTCATTTCATTTCATCACAGTTTCATCAGTTGAGGTGAGTTTTCATAGCCCCGTTTTCAATACAATATTTTGATTTCAAATCCCACGGGGGGAATACATTGCATCAATCATTTTAGTACGAGCCCAAGTATTCAAACATGTACATAGCTTAAGTTACCTTGCCAAGTGCTAAGTCCCCTGTAACATCATGAACCGTTAATTTCAAGTACTAAGCGAGAGTGAGTGGATAGATCTATCGAGGGTGACGCCTCCATCCGTGGTAGTGGATACCAACAGTAAGCGGATGCATGTCATGTCTTTTACATTTGAATGTTTCGGCAGAACATTCGGGAGGGGCATAGAATTTCATCAGTCATAGCTTCGGTGTCATGAGCTTAAGGCTATTGTACAATTTTCACGAGATTTTTATCTTGCACTTTTACTTGTGGTGGCCGTACATCAGTACATTTTACAAACCTATGGAATTCACCAACATTCGTGTTGACGTTTTAGCAATGTATTTCAGGTTATTAAGGTAGCTCATGTGACATGCATTTGGACCTTCATGGAGTCGCGGAGTCGACGCGTCTCATCATTATTTCATGCACTTATGTAAACATTTGATCTAGTATGACTTGTTTTTCATGAACATGCAACACATTTTGGGGACCTCATTTTGTAAACTCTGAATTATTTCAATGATCAAATGCAGTATTTTCCAAACGACACTTTAGGTCGTTCAATGTAACTGTAACTGTGGTGCTATGACAGACACCCCCAGGTATTCCATTCCGCTGCAAGTCAGGTAAATTGGGGGTGTGACAGGTGGCATTAGTTACAGAACGGAGAAAGAAAATGGATGTACGGATTAGTGCATTAGATGTAGAGAATCTATACATATACATGTGGTGTGTAAGTGTTTGGATTAAGGTTTTCAAGATCGGGATCCTACTCAGAATCGTTTTCGTCTTTGCAAGATCGTGATCGTAAGATCGGATCAGGATTTTAAGATCCTACTATAATGTCATTTTCTTAATAGTTTTTGTAATATTATACAAATTTACAAATTATTATATATCATAAACACAAAATTATATGATGTTCCATCGAAATGTTGTCCTAAATTATGATTATGAAATGTTTAATAAGATTAGCATGTTGTTTTTTAAATTCTACAAAAAATAATCCAGAAATTTGCAGTTTTTTAGATTGTTATCCGAGAAAAGTAGGATCGGATCGAATTAGATCTTAAGATCCTATGGTCAAGATCGGGATCCTATAAGATCTTAAGCTTTCAAAGATCCTATGTAAGATCCGGATCGTTTTTGCTTTGCAGTATCGTAAAATCGTAAGATCCTAAGATCATGATCGGGATCCTGACAACCATGGTTGGATATGTGGTTGATAAAAAGACTAAACTACCACTCATGCTTAACAGACTCGTTAACAACGGACTGATTTGGAACTTTTCTGTGTCGAAATAGAAATACGAGGGGAATGTTTGATATAGTTTCTAAAAATTGGGACGTAAATAAATATAGTGGTATTGCCAAGTCACGATATCCCGTTAGATTTTTTGTCCTTTTTTGATAAAATTGATATATCTGCATTTGATCGAGTACCGGGAGTATCGGGAGTACCGGTTCAGTGGGCCCTATTAGCTTTTTTTACATTTGAGTACCGGGAGTACCGGTTCACAAACCTCCTTCTGTAGGACCGGGTCCTTTTACCTCTTTCTTTTTAATACAGTAAAGCAATTGTTAAAAGTGGGCTGGACCCTACTTGGATCTCTTTCATAAGTTGCCCATCTTTGCATGAGGGCACATTTTAGAAATTCCTTAAAGTTTAAAGTCACATATTACACGTCAGCTGAAATAAAGTCACAGGGGAAAACTGGATTCCCTTTTTAAACACACCCTAAGAGCATCATGTTCTCTGTTACCAGTTTGCTCATTTATGGTGTAGCTTCCACAACTGAACTTGTCATTTTCTGGTGCACGTCTTGATCCCACTTCACTCTGTGCCATTATTTCTCGCTTAGGTAGAATAGTTTCGTTGTTCATATTAGTTGCATTAGCTTCCTTGTTCTATTTTTGATAATACTTGCTTCAAGTTACGATGCTGTATCTCAATATGACCTGTTCTTTTAAAATTGATATAATGAAAACATGAACCGAGTGGAGAATGTGTTGGTTTTAAAAGCAATCTTTATTTTGGGCCACAAGATGTTACATAATATATCAAGTTAAGTTTTAACCTTGTAGATTGCCTTGTAATGTCGTTTGAGTTGCACGGATCATGGTTTGTAGTTTTTGTGTGAGGGCAACAGAAATTTGAGTGGTATACTTTGTAATATCTACCGTATTGGTCTTCGATGATGCACATTCAGCATATGAGGTTGAATTTGATCTAGTAAATTTGCTTATGTACTGAGTTGTTGATTATTGGATGTAGAATTGCCGTTACATGGATATTCGGTGCTTGAATGGTGGATTTTGGATTTAGAGAAAACACTGTGCGGCTCTTCTCTTTTTGCATGTTAAAACTAACAAAAAGAATATTTTCAACCATATGATAACAAGAATATGTGTTTTTCTAGGAAACGAACAACTAAGAAAATTGTAAAAATAAATATTATTTATATCCTAATACTAAAATAAGAAAAATACTAATACTGTGATAATGGAGATAAATTCCATGTTAGTTTTCTAACATAAATCCAAGCACTTTTGGTTTTTCGTGTGCACCATTTGACATTCTGACCTCCTTAGTAGTTTGCTAGCAATAGCCATGTTGGATTGTGGGCTATGAAGATGAATTGTCATTACAAAGACGTTAGGATTTTGATAGATATGGTAAGTTTTTTCATTAATCATTTGTCTGGCTGTGTCAGTTTTAGAAATGTTCTACCTGATGTATTTCCGATGATTGATGTTTAGAACTCTTACCTTTATCGAGCTAGATAACACTTCTATTTAAAAACACACCCTATTATCCTAAACTGTTTCTGCAATCTGAAAAGTAGTATAAATGCTCTGTTTTTTCATGATTAGAATAACTTATTTGGGTTCTTGAGATGTATGACTGAATTTAAATTATCATGAGACTCTAACAGTTAACACTTAAGTGAACTTCTTTGGGCATTCGCGTGTATGCATCTGGTGTTTTCACTGAGATGATGGTGTTATTGTTCATTGTATTTGGTTTATAGCCGATCGATTGTATTACTGGAAAATGTTGTTTAAATAGCCAACTTGAAATGCACAAGTCAACAGTCATGTCATGAATCCTGGAGAATCAGATCTAAATTTGAACCTTGTCTTAGGGGAGTAAGTGGTTCACTCACCCTCTCTCCCTTCACTCACTCCCAACCAATCCTCTTACGCCACATCATTCCCCAGTTTTTTCATCACTCACTCATATTTTTAGAGGCACCACTTCACTCACCCTTCACTCATTTTTTTTTTTTTTTTTTTTAAATTCCATTAAAATTATAAAAAAACTAAAATTTCATTAAAATTAAAAAAACATTACATAATATTATTAAAAAACATAAAATAACTAAAGTTCCATTAAAAATTTTAAAAACCTAAAAAACATTAAATCCTACAAACTACACGGCCACCCGTATTTGACGCATATCTCGCGTTTCCGTGCGATGACGAATTCCTTAAAAGCCGGGTCCGGGATATTGTCGTGCGGGTCCATAACGAACTTCATGTCACGATTGTAGACCTCCCCATCAATAAACGTGAAATAGTCTTCGCCTTTTTTCTTTTGAACCTCCAACTGCGCATGCATTAAACTTTTCTTTTCGGCTGTGTAACTTGTAAGGGTATCACGCATCGAGCTTCGGCTTGAATCTCCAGAATTCAATTTTTTTTTTTTGCCTTTCGATTCACGTGATGGAGTTGGGTTCTCGTTGAGGTTCGGTAAGTCACACTCGAAATCTTTCACGTTTATCGGCGTTTGAGCGCTACTTGACTCCGACGACTTTCTTTTCTTGCTCGATCCCATGGATTCTTGAGTCTGACTAACCATCGGTTGTTCTTGCCACTTTGGTTGATCTTTGAGAACGTGCCACGCTTTAGAATGCGCGAAAGTTTTCCTAAATTGTTTTTCAAAACCATGATTGGCTCTCTCAAGGACTTGAAGATCGTTGTACCCACTATCTCTCAAGCGGTTCTACATATTTATAAGACAATATACAATATAAAACAATATCCAAAAAAATAAATATATATATATATATATATATATATATATATATATATATATATATATATATATATATATATATATATATAATGTATTTAAAACTTAATAAATCACAAATATAAAAATATACCGCTTGTGTGTAGTAACCGTTGAACGCAGCGATCAAAGTATGCATAGGAGTCCATTTCGAGTTCAATTGATGATGAGTGCGTTCGGTTCTCGGGACAAGCGTTCTAAAATGCTTTAGAACTTGCTTCCAAAATCCTAGCTTTGGTTGACGGTCGCCAACTTCTCTGTCCACCGAAATTTTAATCCAAGACTTAGCTAACGCCTCCTTCTCATCGGGCGTCCAAGGCTTACTTGGTTTTTTTTTTCTTTCGGTTTTTTTTATTTTTTATTTTTTTTGTGCTTTCCACCCTCAACAAACACTCCTTTATATACAATTAAAAAAAAAAAAACGTTACAAGCTCCAACGGTTAGATTCCTTCCCAACGTTCCAATTTTTGTTTCCTCCCCGTGCGTGAGTTCCTCACTCAAAACAAACACCCCGTGCGGTAAGGGAGGGCCGGCGGCGGTGTTCCCGTGCATGAGGGTTCCCGCACCGCACCTCCCCGTACCCCCTCCCCAACATTATAAACCAGTAATGTTGAATTTAAGATTGTATTGTATCTCATTACCACGCTCTGCAACTTTATCTTCTTTTTTATAGGTGTTACTTTGCAACAAACATGACTGAAGTTATAATTAATTACTATACTTTTAGTAAGTTCTTAATGTGATTTGTGTTCTTTTTCTATTGTTCAGAACGAGGGTACCAAGGATCCAGAAAATGACACCACCACAACCACCACCGCTCCATGAAGCTTGAAACCCACTACAAAGTTTGCACCATCATCACACCAAAATGGCTTCTTTTTCCATCTTTGTTACTCAATTGATGGTCTTTATGTGTGTTTGGAACGGAAGGACCAGGTTTTAATATATGAAAGATCAAATGAAGGCTATATATATCAAGATGGAAACAAAGAACATAAAACTTACAACATACTAGCTAATAACGATCTCACTAACATCATATATATTATATACCAGTAAACCATTTTTTTGAAGTGTTGATGAAAGCATAAGTCAAAGGTGGGACAAGATTCTGCAGAATTGTCACTCACAGATACAGCTGCATAAACAGAACCATACATAAGAAAACTGAAGATGCAGCAGTCTATATATCAAAACTACGGTTTGTTATAGTATATACAATAAACAAGCCATATAATGAGAAACACACCATCATATATATCTTTAATCACATTAAGATGTGCTGTTTACTTATTAACCAAATATTTATCTTACTATTTTATAATGTTATTTCTCTAGATCAATGAAGCATGCATATATGTCATGTAGAGGTCAGCTTAATAGTGGAAATAGATAGTTATGTTGATGAATCCTAGCATTTATAAGGAGCTCACACTCACGTCCAGAGCTTGTAATGGGGGGCCTATTATACCCATGTGTAATTGGATACAACGCTAATGTGAAACCGATAATCAGAGTTGCAAGTGTGAACCAGGTAACTAATGATGTGTTTGTTTTGGGTTGCACATACATACTCTTTGTAGTTGTGCTTGATCTGACCCGTTGGGCATTTAGTTAGCTAAAAATCGTTCACAGGAATATCAATGTATATAATGGGTAGATGACAGAATTTACACTTGCTTATTGATCTAGTCTATTTTGTTATAATTGATAGTGTTTCAATTTTGTTGAAGTTGCAACAACATTAGCTAAGCACAAACAGAACATCAAATAGTAAGGGATACAAAAGTACAGTTGAGCCCTAACAACAAAAAATATCTCAGATTGAAGTTCAATCTACAACGAGATGAGATTGACTTGGCAAACAAAAAGACAGTCGATTAGATAGTTAGATGGAGGAGCACAAAGACCTTGTTTAAGAGCGCATATTATTATTACTTGCGCAAACAAATGGGAAGCAACGTATTCCTAGCTAGTGCTAGTACCTAGTGAACGATATATAAAGGCATGAGTTAACCACACCCTCCCTAAGCCACACCCTCCCTATTTGACCAGCTGCCGCCACTTGTACTGTCTGCATTAAAACATGTACATTTTGATTAAAAGTAGGTGGACCCCCCTGATAGGGAGGGTGCGGTCAACACATCCCTATATAAAATTGTCCTAAAACAATTGATGATCAAACACCTATCATATCATACTATATTATAATTGAGGAATGCCTACTATTATTAGAATACTTAAAATTAAGCCTTACAAGTTTAGAAGCTATAAGTACAACAACTAATGCTACTTATAGAAATTCCTCTCATATTTAATTCTAAAATAAAATTAATATTAACATTAAATACAATAAATAAATCATTATGTACATTAAATACAATTAATTAACTGGTCAATAAATATAATTAATGCACTTATTAAAACAACACTTACATAAAAAATACTACCTCCGTCCCATTTAAAGTGTCCACTTTCATAATGCACAAAGTTTTAGGAGATTCCACTAACTAAACTCTCCACCAATCAAATATTACTTTTACCCACTAAACTCTCATCTTATTGGTTAGAAGGTACAAGTGGACACTTTAAATGGGACATGCAAAGATTCCATTGTGGACACTTTAAATGGGACGGAGGGAGTACAAATTATCAAGCATATTGTACAACCAACTTAAACACAATTCCTGTATTAAATGTCACTAATACAAATAATAAAGAATATTATACAAATATTCAAGCCCGAACGGGCAATGGGCCAAATGAGCTCGAGCCCGAACGGGCATGGGTCAAACGGGCTCGAGCCCGAACGGGCATGGGTCAAACGGGCTCGAGCCCGAACGGACACGAGCTAAACGAAATTTTTGATATTCGTAAATTTATTGTCAAAAAGAACATAATAAACTAAAATATGTTCACATATTGTATAACCAATCAAACTATTAAACAAAAAAAATAAAATAAATAATAAATAAAATAATACAAACTAAGCAAATTTTCATTAAACTTTTGCTATAAAAAACTAATCAGTAAAGCTATTGCCAAAAAACGTACAAATAAAATATATTATTAGCCGTAAAAATTAAATTACAAGATGCCCGCAGCTACATCGCGCGAGGGCCCTACTAGTACAACATATAAAACAACAACTAAGTAAATCTTAAAAAACATTGATTGGCATGCCTAAGCCTCTAAGAGACCCACTTCTCAACAAACCAGTAAATGATTTTTTTCCAATATTAAAAACAGGAGAGGTATGCGAGAAACACGATTAAAAAGCTCAAACAGAGTATTCTTCCAATACGAGCAATAGCCTTGTAAAGAGGTGATGGGTAGACACGAGTGGCGATATGTTCGGCTGCAGAAGCGAAACCAAACATAACCACACATATAACAGCAGCCAAAATTGACTTATGGTGTGTTATATATGGGAACTCAGTATGACACTGTGCTTTGATTGCTACAAATCCAAGTAGATATGTGATGATGGAATTAAGTGTAGGGTGGGGCAAAACATCACCATCCTTCGGCAAGAGGCGACCCAGAAATGCAGCTAAACCGTGCAATGCTGCGACGCCACGTGCGCAGAGGTCTTGTAAGGCTCTGATGAATAAGGCCGGGTGATTGATTTGTGGGGGTTGTTCTTCAAGTGGGATGACGACCATGCCTTCTTCATTGTGTATCTCTATCAAGATAGCTGAAGGCATCCTTTTCCTCCTAAACCCTGAATATGGAAAGAAGACTAGTTTGTTAGGTTTCTTGTGAGGAGTATGAATTTTTCGTAATGGGTATCGGGGGTTTCAATTTTATATCATGGGACAGGGAGAACCGCGGGATAGGATTTGGTTGTTTTGTTTCTTTTCAGTGCGGTCTATGGTTTAAATTGTTACTTAACCATGGTTTAAATTGTTTCTTTTCAGTGCAGTCTATGGTTTAAATTGTGGGACTTTATACAACTTTAGAAATACGAAATTGTGAATAGAAAGTCTACACTACAACTCTCTTACTTAACCATGGTTTAAATTGCTTCTTTTCAGTGCAGTCTATGGTTTAAATTGTGGGACTTTATACAACTTTAGAAATACTAAATTGTGAATAGAAAGTCTACAACTCTCTTACTTAACCATGGTTTAAATTGTTTCTTTTCAGTGCAGTCTATGGTTTAAATTGTGGGACTTTATGCAACTTTAGAAATACGAAATTGTGAATAGAAAGTCTACAACTCTCTTTCTAAATCAAATGACACAAAAAGACATGCAACTTTAGAAATACGAAATTGTGAATAGAAAGTCTACAACTCTCTTTCTAAATCAAATGACACAAAAAGACATTAAACTAAGGGGCTGTTTGGTTCAAGAATTTGAAATTCCGGAATTATGAGAATTTAAAATTCCGGAAGTTAAAATATCTTATCGGTTGACAGAATTTACAATTCCGGAATTTTAAATATATATATTTTTTTAGTATAAATTTTATAAATATTCTATTTAAAAAGTTTATAAAAAAATTTATAAAATAAGTTTATAAAAAAATTATAAAAAATTTATAAAAAAAAGTTTATAAAAAATTTATAAAAAAAGTTTATAAAAAAATTTTATAAAAATTTTATAAAAAAAAGTTAATAAAAAATTTATAAAAAAAATTATAAAAATTTATTAAAAAATTTATAAAAAAAATTATAAAAATTTATAAAAAAAGTTTATAAAAAAAATTATAAAAATTTATAAAAAAAGTTTATAAAAAATTTATAAGAAAAGTTAATAAAAAATTTATAAAAAAATCTTATAAAAATTTGATAAAAAAAAAAGTTAATAAAAAATTTATAAAAAAAATTATAAAAATTTATAAAAAAAGTTTATAAAAAAAGTTAATAAAAAATTTATAAAAAATTTATAAAAAAAGTTTATAAAAAAGTTTATAAAAAATTTATAAAAAAAAGTTTATAAAAAACAATAAGAAAAAAATGTTATAAAAAAATTTCCAAGTAAATTAAAATTCCTCACTTTTTAGAGGCATTCTAATTTACTCCATTTGGGCAATTCGTGGAATTGTAAATTCCTCCAAAGTGTCAACCAAACACGATATTTGGGTGCAATTTAAATGCAAATGCCCCCAATATCCCCCAATATCCCCGAACCAAACGCCCCCTAAGGGTTTGTTTTCAATTAGGATATTTTTTTATTTATTTATTTATTTATTTTTGCGTAAGAAGGTGCCTAACAAATTTTTTCAGCTGATTTAGGTTTTTTAATAACTTTCGTTAACCCACTTCGTTAGTAAATTACATGTTTGGTCCTTGAATTGGTATAATCATTTCATGTTTGGTCCTTAAATTTTTTTTTCTAAAATATTTTTTTTCCCGAAAATAACTTTTTTGAAAATATATTTTTAATTTTTTTTTTCTATAACCTTCTTTTCGAATTTTTTTTTTCTAAAATATTTTTTCGAAAATTAAAATTTAGAAAAAAAAAAATCGATTTTTTTTTAAACCGGAATTTCTTTTATTTATTTTTTCAAAAAATAAAATTTAGAAAAAAAAAGTCAAATTTTTTTTTAAATCAGATTTTTTTTTAAGAAGAATACTCTAATTGAAAACGAATCTAAGTTTAGTGACTTTTTGTGCCATTTGTCTTTTCTTATTTTAATTTTTTCAATCATGTTATAATAAATTTAATCATTTCAATTCGTAATATATTATATTAATTCAAGAACTTAATTTTTTTTAATTTGTGATCTAATATTTTCAATTCGAGGTAGATTTTTTCTTTTTTTTTTTCAAGTTTTCATTATAAATTAAGATAAATAAAACTAATACTTGTGTCTAGTTTTCTAGCTTTCGTGTTTTCTCATTCTTTTACTTTCAAAAAATTCAAACAAATGAAGTGTATATGATGCGTGCGTATATCGTTATAGGTATAGATTATAATTATCAAGTTTTAAATTTATATTTAGCTGACTTAACCTATAACACACTAACGAGCAGTGTACCCGATCTATGTAGCTAGTTGGTAAGTAGAGTGTCGAACACTAAGAGTGGAACGTTAACACCTTAAACGCCTATCGGTATTTTAATTCCTAAGTTAGTTCTAAAACGTAATCTAACGTAAGAGGGTTTTCAGCCTGAGAGACTGGCACGATTGATTAGATTAATAATAGTAATTAAATCTATGGAGTTGAATAAGCGAATAGCAAACACATACACAGATAAGAAACAGATACATATAAGAGGTCAAGCCTATAGTAAAGTAGATTGTCACTTTGTTTTATTGCTAGTTTTATATGATGAGTACTAAAATTTATTCTCTCTCGTTGGTATCTTAGTTACAAGCGAGTAAACTGTTAATTATTACTTATGTCTATATTATTTATCCCTTTTACAGGCTTACATTAACTATAATGCTAATGAAGTAATTGTGGGAGGCGTATGGCGGCGCAAACAAGCCATGTCTAAACACAAAGGTAATCAAAGCACATGCATAAAGAACCAAATAAACATCATATAAACATTAATCGATGGGAAAGCAGACTAAATGCGAGTCGTATAATGGCGACAAGGCACATAATCCTGATGGATTAAAGAGTACGAAATATAATAAAACAAATCTACTTATTTAATTAAACACTAGCAGGACCTTCTTACTACTCTGAATCCTTCGTTTGGGTGGTGTCTTGTGTTGCCAATTCGTTTGTATTTGTCTTCTTAGGGTTTTGTTGTGCACACGAGTTTGGCTGTCGAATGAGGTATTTATAGTTTCTGTCTGAGGGATCGATACGGCGCATCAACTAAGTAGACGTGGCATATCTTGGTAACTTCGCATGGGGTCCAAGAATAATATTCATGAATATTTGTACACCGCCTTCAGATGCGGCGTATCTTCAATCTCTTATGCGGCGCATGTTCTTCTGTGTCTTGGATTATCTTTGGTGAAGTCTTGAGATTGATACGCCGTATGTCTGGAATGCAATACGGCGTATCTGGAGTAATCAAGTCAGATCTTCTTCGTTGACCAAGGTTTCATATACGGCGCATAGGATGAATCAATGCGGCGTATGCTTCAAAGTCAGGCAATGGTCTTCAAATTCGTCTAAGTATCATTGTACGGCGTATCTGTCTAGAATGATACGGCGTATCTTCCTTCAGTTTAGTAGACTTTTCCAACTTGATCCATTTTGCTCTATTTTACGTCCAAAATAGCTAACTCCCCCCAAATGCTTGTTTATAACTGAGAATTACAAAAGTAGACGATTAAGTATCAATTCTCATACAGAATAATATAAAACAAGTCAACAACATAGGATAAATGATGCCAATAATATATACTTATTTGGTCCAACCTTATTTGCATGGTGACACTTGGATCTAATTATTCTTTTGCATGATATTATTAAATCAGACTTGGAAAACCTTAGTGGGAGTTGCTTCAGAAAGCTTATGTAACCATTAAGTTTTTTGTGGGCTATCTGGAGTTGGCGCATAAGATGGTTCATGCTCCTCCGGATCAAAGATTGAAGGTAAATAGTGAAGATATACTCCCTCATATCCAATCTTGAGCCATAGTTGTCTGAGTGGCTCTTGAACCTGAAGTTACCTGTGGCCTGCAAACAGTGGAGCTTTTATTGAGTTGAGCCCGAAAATATGAGCTTGAAATAGCTGAGTTTGACTTTTTAATGGCTAGGCTCAAGTTCTTATCGAGCTTCTCAAGCCTATTATATATATTTGTTACATTCTATGATAACCACTCTACTTTGTTAGAAAGATATATGTAGCAGATGGATACTTGTTGCATAAAAGTAGGTTGAAATTTAGTTAAAATAAAGTCTGGTGGTTATAGATGTTTGATTCAATGTAGACAACTTCTGTTTCAGATTTTTGTAATCACAGTGCCATTTGTGAGCTAAAGCGGAATGCAACTACGAATTGCAAAATTTGTCACTAAGATGAATAACATATGAAAATCAACTCAAAATATGTTCAGAAAGATACGGAAATTCAATTTATTAACATAATATCCTTCAGCAAGGTGCAAACATATGGGTACTGGCTTATTTAACAGTGTGTTATGCAGCAAAGTTATGTTTATTACTACTACGCTATAAGTAAGCCATGCCAGCATGATATGAACCATAAGCTTCACATGCTAGACTTCAGATCTTCTTAGTACAATACGGAGTTCCAAGATGGATTCTTGAGTAGAAAAGTGTCTTGTCATATGCAAAACAAAACATTAGCTTCGCATCACTTGTAATGCTAATACCAACTCTAAATGATTAAAGAATATTTCTGTCATCAACACTAGAAAATTATATCCCCTGATTACAATGATTTGTTCTAACAAAGCAACCCCTCGTTACTAATTATATAGTATACGACAAAACTACCCGCTAATTGTTGGATGCAAGTCGCATCCAACAAAAGAACTCATGTAAAGGGCGACATAATTTGCACCAAGCCTTTTCAGCTTTGAATAGGTGGGGGAAAATGTTTTTTTTTTTTTTTTTTTTTTTTTTTTTTTTTTTTTTAATTTATTTATTTATTTATTTATTTTGTGCAGTCTTTTAATTTGCATTTTACAGAGATATTTTCGTACCTTGAACTTTTGCCCTTTTGGTCATAAAGCTGTAACTTTACTGGTTGTTTTAAAACAAGCAAGTCTAAAACTGCTATTTCAAAACTGCTTTTTGTTTTAACAAAAAGCAAATAACTTTTTTCAAATGATTTGTCAAACACTATTCTCTGTGATTATTTTCATTTTGCAAACGCAATTGTGGAAAACTAGAAGGGGGGTTGAATAGTTTACCGATTAAAATCTTTTTATACTTGTTAAGTTGGCTTTGAAACTTTCCGTTTGATCAAAGATATATGCACAAACACAATATATAACATACAAGTAAATGAAAGAAACGATCAAACCACAACACGAGTATTTATCGTGGTTCGGCTACAAGGACTCTTTTTCCTTGCCCTACGTCCACGTCCCGAGTATCCAACTCGAGAGTTTCTTTCACTAGTCAACAAGCTCCTTTCACCGGCGGAGAAAACCTTACACGTCGCTTATACTTTTACCGACACAAAGCTAAATGTCGAGTTCTTTTACAAGGGCACAACCACTCCCGTTTAGTTCTTTTACTAGGGTACAACAACTCCCAACACTCTTTGTATTTTGAGGACTAAAATACTAACCACTCACTTCAGAATATACACAAACAAATGACGTGTAAACAACACAAGTTTACACAATACTAAGCTACCAAGTCTTGCAACGTTGTGTTGGAAACTTGTAACTTTAGACGACCTTGTGAGCTTCTTTGCTACAAAAGGAAACTTCACATTTACAATGTTAAGATGTTAGAAAGAAAGATGAGTGTGTGTGTAAAAATGATCTCAAGAGGTTAGCCAAAAATCAAGTCATGGCTTGGTATTTATAGCACAACAAACTGTGTGCTCGGCGGATCAGGCGGAACCTTCAAATGGGTTCCGCCCGTGTACCCCCAGGGTACCGCCGGGTCTGCAGTAGGTTTTTGCAATTACTCTTCAAACCAAACAAGGTCTTGTCTCATAACTTCTATCAACCAAACAATGTCACATCACTTAAAGTAAGTCAAACATGATACTTGCAAGCAACATGAAAGCAAGTCAAACACATAACTTGCCATAAATACATAATGACAAAACTTGCCATAAATGTGATGTGACTATTTCTAATTTAAGAAATAAACTTGTGTTATGTTTTATGAAATGTAAAATGTAGCAAAAGTCTTGTTTATGCAAGTCTTAAAAACTAAGAATATGTTTTGCTTAAAACTAAAGTTTACATTTTGTCGTTAACAAAACTTAGCGAAGATCGTAAAATATAAATAACGTTTTTAGGCGATATTTGTATTAACAATCTCCCCCTTTTTGTTGATGACAAAACATAAACTTTGTTTTTAAGTAACACACAAAATCTTGGTTTTTAAGACTTAAAAAAAATTATATTAACCTTGTTTTACTTAAGAGATGAAAAGCACATCAAGTATTGAAGGTTTAATATATTTCTCCCCCTTTTTGTCGAAACAAAAAGTAGAGTAGCGAAGCGGAATAATCGCCATGCTCCCCCTTGGTCGATACTCCCCCTAAATGGAGTACCAATATGAGAAACATGGATTTTGAGACCTACAAAAAAAATGGTTAGTTGGTGATATATATAGTTAAGCTTGTAGTTACCACACACAATGCAACCACAATGACAACACAACATTGATCAACCAACAATGCACAAAAGTAAGTAGAAAGAAATTTCATTCCAAGTAAAATTTTGACTTATAAAAGTCAAAAGACAAGAAATGCTAACTATTCTTCTACTTAGTAACCAAAAACTAAAAAAATAATCAAGAAAATAAAAAAAAATAAAAAAAAAAAAAAAAAAAAAAAAAAAAAAAAAAAATCCTACATTCCTAAGTTGGGGCAAACGGCCTCCAAGGGTTGTTTAGGATTTGTTGGGGTGGGAAAGTGCATCCAAACGTTCAATGACATGTTGGAATGCAAACCGGGTTTCAGTTTGGAATTGGTGAAGAAAGGTTTTTATGCTTTCACCCATTTGCTCACAATTTGAGCAAACATGGGGATGATTGGGTGAAAATGGGTTGGTTTTGTTTTCTTGGTTTAGGGGTTGATTTGGTTTTGGTTCTTGGGTGGAGGATGGATTTGGTATTGATTCAAGCAAGGTGGTTTGAAATTCCATTGCTTGATGAAGTTGGTTGTCAACCATGCTTTGTATTTCCTCATAAGAAGGAAAGAAAGACTCATAGGTATGGGCTTGAGAAGGAGGTGGAGTTGGGTGATCATGGTGTTCAAATTTTGGTTCTCCATAGAGAGGACCATGGATTTCACGGTAGATTGGGTGAAATAACAACGGTTTGGGTGGTTGGTACACTTGTTGTGGTGGTTGGTTAAGTTCAAGATCTTCATCAAGGTCAAGAATTGACCTTGGTGAGTGAGTTGCAAAAGGTGGTGGTTGATTATGTCTTGGTGGAAGATCATTTAAATCTTGGACATATGGGTGTGGTGATGTTGGAGGAGACCCAAAAAGTTCCATAGGTTCAATTTTTGGTAATGGTGATGGTGATGAAGTCTTTGATGGTTGAGTTGGAGCACTTGGTGGAGTTGGGTCAATAGGTGATTTAGTTGGTGGTGGAGTGTGCTCATTTGGTTGTTTGGGTGATGGAGATGGAGATGCAAGATTCAAAAAGTGTTCATTTTTTATGGGTGATGTGAATTCATCCGAGGATGAGGAGCTAAGGTTGATGGATTGGTTTGACCATAGTGGTTTTACACTTATCCGGGCGGTTCTACGGATGGGTCGTGATGGTTGAGAGGTGTTTGTTGACTTGGTCATTGTTTAAAATGGTTTAAAGTTTCAGAATTTGTGATGAAGAAGGTGTGGTTTGAGAGTGTTTAGGATGGTTTAATTTATAGTGATGAAGATTTGTGGGAAGGAGTGTTTGGATTTGATGTTAGTCCATACAAAAATGGTGGTTCCTAATGATTTGGAAAACTTAATTGTGGGTTGTCATGTCATGGAAGTCAATCCAATGAAAATGGTGAAGTGAGAAGACAAGTTTTTGCACTAAATGCATAGTGGTTTTGGTAGATTTTGGTTGTATAAATCTCAGGGATTTCAAGGATCCCTTAGAAGGGTTCCTTCCTTTATGTTTGAGGGGTCCTTGAGGTTGTTATGGTTAAATTTGAATTTTGGCGGGAATTGGTTTTGGTTAAGTTCATGGAAGAAGGAGTATCCTATTATGCTAAACACATTGCAAGTAATGGGTTTCTACCTAAAAGGATTGGATTTTGTTGTTTCAATGTTGAATTGGCGAAAAAGAAAATAGAAATTCTGCAGTCAACTGGCGGCACCCTGGAAATACACAGGCGGAACCCAAATTAGGGTGCCGTCTGGTCCGTTGGGCCAAACTTGGGTTACCCAGATTTTGCACTGGCGGAACCCAAATTTGGGATCCGCCGGATCCGCCAGGCCTGAAAAACTTCACAGTCCGCGTTTTTGACCCGCGAAACGATTTTCAAAATTTTCGAAAACTCCTAAAATCAAAGAGATACTTCATTTCTGGTTAGGCAATGCAAAAATTAGACACCTAAACACACATATCATAGGAGTTTGACCTTGAGGTCGAGAATTTCACCATACTTAGTGAAAATTCCATAACCATGAAAATTTGACAACTCGCCAAAAGTTGTCTTCCTGCAACATTGTTAGTTGAAACATGTTCCAAAGTGTATCAAACATTGTACTAACACACAAATACATCACAAAGATTGTTTAAACTACCAAATTGTTCCAATAGCATCTTGTGCCAAACACTCCTAACACACCCGCACTCATTGACAGTCCATCTTCTTCTTCATCTTTCCAAGGAATCTCCCTATGTTTTTGAACATCCTTTTTGTTTGCTTGAACTCCTCCGACTCATTTGGAATATCCGGAAGTTGGGAAAGGTATTCTAGAGGTGGGAGCCTAGAGTTTGGCAAATTGTCATCTTCACTCATTGAGGAAGAGGAAGATGAGGTAGGAGGATGTGGGCGTTTTCCTTGGGCTTTGTACATTCTCTTATCACTAAGTGGAACAAAGGTGTGAGGGATGAGAGAGTAGTCAAGACGAAGACGGTTAGGAGTTGGTGGAATGGGTGAAATGAACCTAAATAGACGGGTCAAGAGCATTCCATATGGCATAGCCGTTGTGCCATGCACGGGAATGTCGGCCATTCTCTTAGCCATGTAGTAGGCAAGATTGAAAGGTTGCCTAACGGACAAAGAGTAGAGCATGTAGCATAGGCAAAAGTTGATATGGTCTCGGTTTCCTATGGTGCTTATTACATTGGCTCTAAGGACTTCCTCCCATTTCTTGAATTGGGGCAAGAGTTCATTAAGTTCCATTCCATATGGATCCTTTTCGACTTCATTTCCCCCACGGGTTCTCCTAGTGGTGGTTGTTCTAACAAAGAGATGGTTACGGAGTACATCTTTGGACACAAGAGGGGTGTCATAAGGATGGAAACGGTCATTGAGAGTGTCAAGGGTTGAGAGGGGGTGCAAATCGGAGTAGATACAAGTACCATGGTTTGGGACCCCTAGGATTTGAGCAAATTCCTCGAGAGTGAAGGAGTATTGGTTACCACTAGCCCTAAAGTTGACGGATATGAAATCATAATCACCCGTGGAGAGGGTGACGGAAGCATAGAATTCTAGGATGAATCTAGGACAAATAGGCTCGTCGATAGTCAAAAGACACTCAAAGTTGATTGCGGCGAATTCGTCATAAAGGTTTGTGCCTTCTAGGAAAGATGGGTCAATGGTTCTACCCTCATGGACATAGTGTTTTTCTAAGGCTTTGAAAATGTTGACTTGGTTTGGGGTAAGGCCTTTGGTTTTGTGGTGTTTTGGTAGGTACTTAATTGTGTCCTTGTGGTCGTAGTGGGTTAGAGGAGGCATGATGATACCTAGAACAACAAAATTTTCACATTTTAGTTTAAGTAAACTTCTTATTAGAATGTGGATGTTCTAGTGTGTGCCTATATGAAAACTATGTGGAGGTGCGGTTATCTTGACTCATTTTGATGCATCAAAACGTTTTACAATGCAAGTTTTGTTATAAAACAAAAGATAACCCAAACACTCCTAGTTCAATGTAGCTTCGTTTGAATGTACCCGAAAATACATATTAGTTATGTATTCCCTTTAGCATTCAAGAGACATTATGCAAGTGATGTTTTGAACATAACGTTTTGATTTTGTATTCTTAATGTGAGACGAAAAAATATTTGTCCTACTTGTGAGAAAATTTTTGGAAGGATTTGACATGGGGTGTTTTAGCAAACATGTTTATACTAATTAAGATGCAATTCCTAACTATGGGGAACATGATTAGTTTTGTTAAACACCTAATTTTATGCATGAATTTTACAAGTTTAATGCATAACCCCAAGTTTTTGTTTTTGTGCAAAAATAGAATTCCTAGACTCAGATCAAGATTGTAATCAAGTTAGAATACTTACAATGATGATGGATTAGTAATGTGATTGAATGGAATACCAGAATTTCGTGGGTATGGTTGAGAGGAATGGTGAATAGTAACAGTTTTGGAAGTGGTGGTGTGAAATAATGGGTGTTTGGTTTAATATAAACTAATGGATTGATTCTGCAGGTCGACGGACACGGCGGATCCCAAATTTGGGTTCCGTCCGTTATGGCTCAGGGTTCCGCCGACCCTGCTGAGAAAAATTGTTATGGATTTGTTTTGATTTTTGTGATTTTTGTCTAATGTCCAGAACTACAATGTAGGTTCCATGAGTCCTAAGCCTAGCCTAAGAAGGTTAAAAGGTTCACGTTTAAGAGGTTTGGTGAGGATGTCGGCTATGTTGTTTTCGGAAGAAACTTTCTCAATTGAGATATTTCCTTTTTGAACGTTGTCACGAAGGAAATGATGACGGATTTCAATATGTTTGGTACGAGCATGTTGAACCGGGTTTTTGCTGAGATCAATGGCACCTTTGTTGTCACAAAGAATTGTGATGTCGTTGAGTTGAATTCCATAGTCGACAAGAGCTTGCTTCATCCAAAGAGCTTGTTGACAAGCTTTTCCGGCCGAAACGTACTCGGCTTCCGTTGTTGAGATAGCAAGAGCCGTTTGCTTCTTTGAGAACCATGAGGTGAGACAATGTCCAACAAAAGTACAAATACCACATGTGCTTTTTCTATCGACATAGTCACCGGCATGATCCGAGTCGGCATACACTATGGTGTCTATTCCCGTTCCTTTGGGATACCATAAACCTAAATGTGTAGTGCCCTTAATATACCTAAATATCCTTTTAACGGCTTCTAGATGTGTAGTCTTCGGATCTTCTTGAAAGCGAGCACATAGACAAACACTAAACATAATGTCGGGTCTACTAGCCGTTAGGTAAAGTAGACTACCAATCATACCTCTATATTTAGTGCTATCTACGGATTCACTTTCCTCATCCTTGGTGAGTTTAGTTTCCATGGACATGGGAGTTTTGATAGGTTTCGAATCTTCTAATCCAAATTTCTTAAGCATGTCCTTAATGTATTTAGATTGGTTAAAGAAGATACCATCTTCAAGTTGTTTAATTTGGAGTCCTAGGAAAAAGTTGAGTTCTCCCATCATACTCATTTCAAACTCGTCATGCATGATTTTTGAGAAATCCACACATAATTCTTGACAAGTTGATCCGAATATAATGTCATCAACATAGATTTGGACTATGATAATATGTGAATCTTTCTTCTTAGTGAAGAGAGTATTATCAACTAAGCCCATGGTGTACTTATGGTTAACTAGGAAGGTTTTAAGTCGATCATACCATGCTTTTGGAGCATGCTTGAGTCCGTAAAGATCCTTTTTAAGTTTGTAAACATAATTAGGTTTTTCAAAATCGATGAAGCCCGGTGGTTGAGCAACGTACACTTCTTCATTAATGACTCCGTTTAGAAATGCACTTTTGACATCCATTTGAAAGAGTTTAAAATTATGTGCACACGCATAAGCAAGTAAGATTCTAATTGACTCGAGCCTAGCTACCGGAGCATAAGTTTCATCGTAGTCGATGCCTTCTTGTTGATTATATCCTTGTGCTACTAGCCTAGCTTTGTTTCTAGACACAATTCCATTTTCATCCATTTTATTACGAAATACCCATTTCGTTCCAATTATTGTTTGACTTTTTGGTTGAGGAACTAATGTCCATACATCATTCCTAACAAATTGGTTTAATTCTTCTTGCATTGCAATTACCCAAGATTCATCCTTAATGGCTTCATTAATATTTTTTGGTTCAATGGTTGACACGAAACAAAAATAATTACTTTCATTTTGGACTTTTGATCTTAGTGTTCTTTCATTAATGTTGCCTATGACGCTATCTAATGGATGACTTTTAGATTCTTTGACATTAACAAGTTCCTTGTTTAATAGTTCATCTTCCTTGTCATTATCTAAGATTTCTTGACTTTTAATTGCTTGGCTTTCAACTAAGTCATCATCTACCAAAGGTGATGTCTTAGAGGGAGGTGGACTTTCGTCAAATGTTACGTTTAACGATTCCTCGACTCTTAAGGTTTCTTTGTTTAAAACAATGTAAGCTTTACTACTTTGTGAATATCCAAGAAATACACCTTCATAAGACTTTGGGTCAAATTTGGTGAGATAATCATTGGTGTTAAGAATGAAGCATTTACTACCAAACACTCTAAAGTATTCTAATGTAGGCTTTTTACCTTTGTAAAGTTCATAAGGAGTTTTATTCAAAAATGGTCTAATTAGGACTCGATTTAGAATGTACGTTGATGTGTCTACGGCATTACACCAAAACTTTTGTGGAATATTTTGTTCATTAAGCATTGTTCTACTCATCTCTTGTAATGTCCTATTTTTACGTTCTACTACACCATTAGATTGAGGAGTACGTGGAGCCAAAAAGTTATGAGTAATTCCATTATTATCACAAAATTTTCCAAATTGAAATTCATTATCAAATTCACGACCGTGATCCGTTCTAATAGACACAATATTAGACCCTACTTGATTTTGAATTTTCTTACTTAGAATCTCAAATTTATCAAAAGCTTCATTTTTACTTTTCAAAAATTTTGTCCAAGTATAACGTGAGTAATCATCTACTATGACCAAAGTGTAGAAGTTACCTCCATAACTTTGTATAGCGGATGGACCAAATAAATCCATATGTAAAAGTTCTAGACACCTAGATGTAGAAACCAAGTTTTTAGCCTTATGGCTACTATGGACTTGTTTACCGACTTTGCAAGCATCACAAAAGTGTTGGTCATATTTCAACTTGGGTAGGTTTCGAACTAAGTCTTTGGAGGAGAGGTTTTGGATAAGTCTCATGTTAGCATGTCCTAAACGTCTATGCCATAAAGTTGAAGATTCATCTAATGAGGTAAGACAAAGTTTGTCTCTAGATGAAGAATCCAACTTCATGACGTATACGTTGTTCTTAAGGACACCTTTGGCTATGGTTATACCATCTTTAAGTATTTTACTACCGTTCTCACTAAAAAGAACATTATACTTATTACGACAAAGTTGACTAATACTAAGGAGATTAAATCCTAAGTTATCAACATGAGCAACATCATCTATAGAAAGGGAGTCATGAGAGATTGTACCTTTTCCGATGATTTTGCTCCTAGCATTACTACCAAACGTAACATTACCTCCATCACATTTGTGATATGTAGAGAAGAGGCTTTTATTACCCGTCATGTGCCTTGAACAACCGCTATCTTTGATCCATTCATCCGGATCCAAACAAACTTTGAGGCACACCTATTTTATGAAAAACACTCAAACATTTGGTCCCCAATTTCTCATGGGTCCATTTTGGTTAAGCATACCATTAATTTGTCCCAAATATGAAAATAGAGCATAAGGGTTCCATGGCATGTAATTTGAGGTTTGGTAATGTCCAGGAGTGTTTAGGTTCCAAACATGTTGGTAGTTTGGTCGAGCATTGAAGTTGCTCTTTGGAAAGGGGCGTTTGGGAATTGGAGTCTTAGGTCTTGGTTGAGTAGTCTTAGCTCTAAATTCATTTTTACTAAATCCTACTCCAGTTTTAAAGGCAGGTTTGGTTCCATTTTTATATGTAACTTTAACAAATTTAGAACGATCCGATGTGGATGGAGTTACTGCTGCAGCAGACCTGGCGGAACCCTCGGGGCCAACGGGCGGAACCCTATTTTGGGTTCCGTCTGGTCCGCGGGCTGCTGTAGCAGTTTTGTTTGTTTCATGTGTGTTCGTTTCTTGTTTCGTTTGACCCTTAATGATTTCTACTTTCCTGAAACCTAGACCTGTTTTATCAAAAGGTGACTTTTGGAGTTTCATAATTTCATCCGCACATGAAATGCTCTTATCGAACTTTTTGAACTTTGTGGTTTGTTTGATTAGATCATTTTGAGTTATTTTAAGTTTCTCGACTTCAATTTTAAGTTCCTCACATGATTTGCATGAGGTGTCAATACCTTTACTCTTTTCTAATCTCTTAGCTTTTTCTTTTAACTCATAAACTTCATTTTCTAAAAACTCCTTTTTAGTTTTCAAAAATTTATTTTTGTTTATGATTTTTAAGCTTAGCTCACAAAGTTTGTTATATTCATTTTGTAAAGTGTCATCATCAATAGAGGAGTAAGATGAGTCGGAGAGTACCTCATTTGAGTTGTGAGCCATGAGAGCAATATCATCGTTCTTTGGCTCATCATCATCTCCTTCATAGTCACTCCAAGCACCACCCACAAAAGCTTGTTGAGGCTTGCTCTTGGGTGGTTTTGGACATTCTCCTACAAGATGACTTGTGTCTCCACACCTATAACATTTTCGTTCAACTTTTCCTTTTCGATCATCACAATCTTTCCGGAAAGTTTTCTTGTCATCTTTAGGTTGTCTTACAAATTTCCCTCGCCTACGAAAGAACTTCTTGAAGTCTCTCACGGCCATAGCATATTCCTCATCATCACTATCCGAAGTAGATTCTTCATCATCACTTGATTGGACTTGATGCGTGGGAATCGCACCTTGCTTTACCTCTCGAGGGATCTCGAGAAGCTTACAACCCCCACCAGGCAGTGTACCTGATCGTTGTAGTATAGTATAGTGACAAGTACCGGGGGATTGATCGTTCAGCTTAGGAATAGTGTCGCTAGGATTAGAAAACCTAATTAATAGTTCTAGAGGTGAGAGATGATTATTTTTTGTATTTTTATATTTTTATGAAAGCAAGTAAAATATCGGGTTTTGGAAGAGTGGGCGGAATTAGTTGCTATTCAACTAACCCAAAGCTATTAAAATAATGAAAATGAAATTAAACTAAATTATACTAAAGTTGTGAGCAGTGGTTGGAGAAATTGTGTTTACTTAGACTTCACTACTCCCTAGATATCTTTTACATGTTAATTACTTGTTACACTTGTATGAATGACGGATTGTATTCCTTAATACCATTCGTGGGGTGGCATACATAACTCCCCAACTCTATGAGCTCTTATCTCCTCCTACACCATGACCCAGCACAACTATAGGGATTGTAAACAGTGGCTCATGCATTAAATACAACCAATAAAGACCTAGTACGCCTCGGTTCATGTTTCTTAAGACGTTCAAGCATGTTACCATTTGGAGATCTGCCAGTTTTCTTAAGCCTAACATATAAATCATTCATTCAAAACAAGAATAGACAAGTAATCAACACATAATCAACATCTAGGTTTCATTAGATCTAAGCAAACACAAGAGAGATCTAGCCTAGCATAGTAGAATTGAGACAAGAACAAGAGATAAACAACCAACACATAGACATATTGATTGAATTGAAAGTACACTTATCTCAATTACAATGCAAGGTCTCAAGGGTTTGGAACCCTTGAAAAACCTGTAAAAGAGGCACCAAAATCGTCTTTAGGGTTTCACCAAAACTTCTCTCTTTTTAATGAAAAAACTAGAAAACTATATATAGGAAAAACAGTCTGACGGCGTCAAGAGTAACTTCTGACGCCGTCACCTCGCCGCCATATACTTCCTCGGACGGCCTTGATCCACTTATGACGGCCTATGTGACGCCGTCACCACCCACGGTATATTAATTTTGCCACTTTGACGCCGTCACGAGTCCTTCTGACGCCGTCACCACCTTCGGAGTTTAATTCTTCATGTCTGACGCCGTCAAGCTGATGGTCTTGACGCCGTCACCTTGTATTTTCAGCATGCAAATTAGGTACTTAGCCGTTTTCTTCACTTTTATGCTCCAAAAACGTCCAAAATAGCTTCTTTTCCAGAATTCACTCTCCAAACACCTAAAATCACAAAAGGAACGATTTAGGGCAATATTTGATCAAATAAAGTCGGATTCGGGCTTAAATGACCCCCTAAAAACGGATCATTTTTCGCCTCATCATATACCCTTACACTTGAGATTTGCTTGTCCTCAAGCAAATGAGCTTTTATTCTACTCAAAAGACAAGTTAGGGGTCATTTAACACTAATATAAAAGTAATTACAACAAATAATCGTTCCACTAAAGACCAATAGACAAGCACGGAGGTCATACACAAGCACCTCACAAATAGTGTTTAGATACTCACATCTCTCGGGTGTAATAAAGTAATATAACATTATGGAAATGGAAGATATCTCTCACTACCTGTCATAGCAAAATAGATTACCATAGGCTTGGGAAAGGATCAAACCTCCACCACATGGCGTAAGCACCTAGGATAAACTATCAAAGAGGTCTTTTAAAGGGTTATAACGTTAGGTGTAGGGATATGAATTACACGGTTTTGTTGGATAAAGGAAGTTTTACTGGTGGCGAGTTAACAATCTTAGTTAATTACATGTACAAGTTGGCGTTGCTAAGCCAAGACTAGACTCGACTTAAGCTAATAAATGAAAAATAACAAAAACATAAAATAAACATAGAATAAAAACGGGATGATAGTCCGTATGGTTTTTTTTTTTTTTTTTTTTTTTTTTTTTTTTTTTTTTTTTTTTTTTTTTGCATACACTCTTACCCTACCATCCAAAATAATACATCATAGGGGTTTTAGTATTCCCCTTACACTTGAATCTTTACATATTTTACAATTAACTAATCTAATGACTCGAATTAAGAAAATCAAAACACTTGGAGCACTTTTAAGATTAACGTACATATGGGGGTAATAAGTGATGTTCCTCCCCATTACTCCATAAAATAAGTACTTACCCATGAGTCCCAATCGTCCCAAAATAATATGTACAAGGATATGACTCGACTTAGCAACCATGTAATCAATTAGAAAGTTAACTTAGGGTTTAACAAATAACAATAATGCACTAAAGATGAGCGCATACACGGAAGGCTAAGGCGATTTGGGTGTACATTTAAGTGGGGTGTAACAAATTCTTCCTTTAAGTAAAATGCTTAAAGTTAGAAACGAAAAGATAGGCTCGGAGGGGTGTACTAGGGGTATCGTGTACTAAAAATGAGTACAACGCTAAGGGTGTGGGAAAAATTAGTTGACTTAACTAGCCAAGTAATATGACTTAAATGGTCAAGTAATTATGATACGGGTTTAACACAAGGGTGATCCTAATGCCTCTTATCATGTAGTAAATCCTACCACACGAATGTAGTCTCACTAGCGGTCTCGGGATGCATCACTAACGCAATGGACTTAACTTTTTCTTTCTTGCCTCTAACTAGTTCCGAATCTTTTTCCATCACCATTTCGTGAACTTTGAGGTTTCCAATTAGCTCATCAAGTGTCATGCTTGAAAGATCTTTGGATTCTTCAATTGCCGTCACTTTTGCTCTCCACTTCGGATGGAGTGCTCTAAGAAATTTCCTGACAAAGTTCTTACTACAAAAAGATTCATCAAGTGCTTTAAGTGAAGTAATAATAGTGTTAAACCTAGCAAAAGCATTATCAATAATCTCATCTTCGGAAATAACAAATTGTTCATATTGTTGAACAAGAAGATCAATTTTGTTATCTTTAACTTGTGAGTTTCCTTGATGAGTGACAATTAAAGATTGCCAAATATCTTTGGCGGTTTTACACAAAAAGACTCTTTCATATTCTTTCTTAGGCAAAGCGTTGTAAAGCATCATTTTAGCTTCATTATTTTTACCTATCAATTTCTTTTGATCATCATCTTTAATGTTAGTAACTATATTATCACCATCAACAATTATATACCATAAATCTATATCTTTAGATTTCACGTAAGTTTCAAAACGGTTTTTCCAATATATAAAACCATTTGCTTCAAAGAGTGGTGGTCTTTGCATAGATTGCCCTTCTTTGTAATTTTCAAAATCCATGGATCGTTTCAAGTTTTAAAACACTATATATTTTAAAAGCTTGAGTAACGTAGCTCTTGATGCCAATTGTGGAAAACTAGAAGGGGGGTTGAATAGTTTACCGATTAAAATCTTTTTATACTTGTTAAGTTGGCTTTGAAACTTTCCGTTTGATCAAAGATATATGCACAAACACAATATATAACATGCAAGTAAATGAAAGAAACGATCAAACCACAACACGAGTATTTATCGTGGTTTGGCTACAAGGACTCCTTTTCCTTGCCCTACGTCCACGCCCCGAGTATCCAACTCGAGAGTTTCTTTCACTAGTCAACAAGCTCCTTTCACCGGCGGAGAAAACCTTACACGTCGCTTATACTTTTACCGACACAAAGCTAAATGTCGAGTTCTTTTACAAGGGCACAACCACTCCCGTTTAGTTCTTTTACTAGGGTACAACAACTCCCAACACTCTTTGTATTTTGAGGACTAAAATACTAACCACTCACTTCAGAATATACACAAACAAATGACGCGTAAACAACACAAGTTTACACAATACTAAGCTACCAAGTCTTGCAACGTTGTGTTGGAAACTTGTAACTTTAGACGACCTTGTGAGCTTCTTTGCTACAAAAGGAAACTTCACATTTACAATGTTAAGATGTTAGAAAGAAAGATGAGTGTGTGTGTAAAAATGATCTCAAGAGGTTAGCCAAAAATCAAGTCATGGCTTGGTATTTATAGCACAACAAACTGTGTGCTCGGCGGATCAGGCGGAACCTTCAAATGGGTTCCGCCCGTGTACCCCCAAGGTACCGCCGGGTCTGCAGTAGGTTTTTGCAATTACTCTTCAAACCAAACAAGGTCTTGTCTCATAACTTCTATCAACCAAACAATGTCACATCACTTAAAGTAAGTCAAACATGATACTTGCAAGCAACATGAAAGCAAGTCAAACACATAACTTGCCATAAATACATAATGACAAAACTTGCCATAAATGTGATGTGACTATTTCTAATTTAAGAAATAAACTTGTGTTATGTTTTATGAAATGTAAAATGTAGCAAAAGTCTTGTTTATGCAAGTCTTAAAAACTAAGAATATGTTTTGCTTAAAACTAAAGTTTACATTTTGTCGTTAACAAAACTTAGCGAAGATCGTAAAATATAAATAACGTTTTTAGGCGATATTTGTATTAACAGCAATAATTAGACAATTGATTGGTGCTAAACAGTCAACCTAAATTGACCAAGTATATGGTCAACAAGGTCAAACTACCTAGACCAATGCTTCCGGGTAATAAAGGGTATCACCAGGTCGTTATGTCCCGACGAGGTGTGGATTGTGCTTTAGCGTTCTTGTGATCGCGTGATTATTCACAGAAAAGGGTTGTGATGAGAATTATTTGGAAATTATGAACAGAAATAGCTTAGGAAAGCTATGTGATTAATTACTGGAATTAAGATTAAGAAGAATTGATCTAAAACCTAAAAACGTACGTTTTAATTAAAAACGTATACTGACGAACGAGATAGAAAGTACAACTGATGAACTAAAAAAGCTACGAGTGTGAAATTATTATTTTTACAATTCTAATGAACAAAGAAAATTTTTAGAAAAAGAAAAATTATTTTTACACTAATTAATTATTTATTATTAATTAATTACTAATTACTTATTAATTAACTAATTATATAGATTTAAATAATTAAAAATTACTAAAAAGACTTAGATAATTAAGAAGATTTTTATAAATCTAATTAACCATCACAGGAATCTAAAAAATTATAAAAAGTTGGTTTTACGTATTTTTAAACTAATTTACTAATTATTAATCTAATTATTAATTAATTACCAATTTAACTAATTATATTCTAAAAAATAGAAAATGAACAGTAGAAATTCTAGAAAAATTTCTAAAAATGTTTTAACTTATATAAAAGCTAGGAAAATTATGAAAACTAGGTGTTACATAATAAAATCTAATTATGCTATTTAATTCTTAATTATTAATTAATAATTAATTAAACTAAGATTAATTCTAAAAACCACTAAATGACAAAAGAAAAATCTGGAAAAATTTCTAAAATTACTTTAATATAAAAGAGAATTAATAAAAATATAAAAATGCTAGAGTGCTTATAAATAAGTTAAAAAGAAAATTAAAAATATAATTTCTATTAAATAGAAGCTATCACTATAATTAAATTTGGTTTTTCGTGTTTTTTCTTTTTCCAAACTAATTTAACACTAAAAACTAACAACTTTTACAAAACCACTTTTTATGAAACTCAGAAAATAAGCACTTGAGTGCTTATTAAGCTCAACAGTTGACTTTCTTTGACCAAACAAGGAATTCAGCTCAAATGGGCTTATGTAGGGTCCACAATGGTGGAATCTGGTTCAATTAACTTATTTGGACATGTTTAAGCTGGAAAAAACAAATGTGGTTCACAGGATAAGCAAATAAGCCACAATAAGCTCTTGCTTATTGGGTGATTGAGACAGAAATGGGACAGACTTGTGGGATGGTTTCAGGTGGGTCCCAGTGAGCCTAAGCTCAAAACTTTGATCAAAATAAGAAGGTGGCCAGGAGGGGGGTTGGGAGAACCCAAAGTTGGCCTGTGGGACCCACTGAGATGGCCAGAATCAACCACCAAAGTGGTGGTGATGGTGATGGTCTGCTGTGCACAGGGGATATCCTTCCCCTGCAGCCTTGTTTGAAGGGCAATTTAGTCCACATAAAAAAATCACAAAAATAAAATGATGCAAGGACAATGAAGTTTAGCTGGTAGACTACAAGTTCTGAAAAGATCAAGTCCTAAAACACTTCACAAAATTCTAAAGAATTCATGCCATTTTAGAGAAAACTGAGTTCATGCAACTTTGACTTTTTATGGAAACTTGTAATTTTGACTAAACTGAGATTAGATTGCTTCTAATTAACTTAAAAGGTGATAATAAGCTATAATTAAACTAAATCTATCAAACTAAACAACTAATGAACATATTATGAGAGATCATGCAACTTTAGGTCTAACAGTTAACTCACAAGGGTGAATCAAGGTTGATTTTGACTTTTTCACTAACAAGGCCTGAGTTTTATGGTTTACTTTACTTATTGAGACCTAATGTATCATGTATAACCAAAGAACAACAACAAAAACTCCACAGAACACAGTGGATACCACTGATCCAAACACCCCTTTAACTATAATTGTTTTTTGATTTTCAAAAGACTTGAGTTTTTAAAGTTATAAAAGTGACAGGAACTATTTCAACAAGTTATAATATTGTAAAAAAAACTTAAAATTGCTTAGAAACAAGTAGTTAACAACAAGTAATTGCCAAAAACTTACTAATTAACAGTTAAAATGAGAAATCCTTCAAACTACAAAAACTTTAATTAAAACTATTCTAATAAGTTGTAATAAACACTAATAAGTAGATGTAACAACTAAATTAGCATAAATAAGCACTTGAACAGTAGAAACATAAAATGGTAGTAATGCTTACAAATTGCTTTCCTGCCAAAATTTCATGAACAAATGACCCAGAACACAACCTAAGTGGTTTCCACAGACCTCTATAACCATACCCAATCCAAGTTCAGCTTTGCTTCTCTTTGATCTTCATCTTCTTTTTGGACATTTTATTTTTCACTATTTTTATGATTTTTGAGACTTTGCAAAGTGACTAATACTAAACTAATTCAAGTGATTTCAAAACTTTCAAAAACTCACTAGAAACTTATTTCAAGCTTAGGGCATCACTGAGAATGAGTTTTAACAAACTTAAAACCAATAATGAGAATTTTCATAAAACTTAGGCATAAATTGAGTTTGGAATTAACACTGCAATTAATAGTTTACATAAGTTCACTAATCACTGAGAGGCTTAACAAAAGTACTTAAAGCTTAAAATTACAATGATAATTAAGAAAATAATAAAAACGACATAAGAGTAAATTACAAATAATCTAGATAGCCTGTTCTTCTGCCCCATTGCTTTCTTTTATAGATATTTTTTACTTTTAGCACCCTCTGAATGTTTCCCACCATGTTTGAGCCATTGGATTGGCTCAATTCAATCTCAACCTTTGAATCTTCTTTTTGGCGCCAAAATGGTCAAAGGAGCAGTTGGCATTGCTTGAAGGATTTTGATATCAATAAAAGAAATTTGGAGTTTTGTTGAAAGTTGGGGGGGGGGGACAAAGAATGGTAAGTATTAATTGGAGGTGAGGAGGGGGGATGTGGAGTGTTGGTTTGGTTTTACGGTGAAGGGGGTGAGGGTGAAAGGTCAAAGGTTTAACCTTTGTTGACTGTGGGGAAATAAAACGGGGGAGGTATTATTTTTAAGGGGTGGGCTGGTGTTGGTGATGGGCCAGGGAGGATGTTTGGGCCTGGGGTTGTTTGGATTTGGATGGTGGATTGGATTAATAACAGCCAAGGGTCCGTTTGGTAGTAATAAACAACAAGGACCAAAAATGAAATTCTACCAATCATAAGGGACCTGAGTTGTAACTCTGCCAAAGTATCACCAAGGACCAATATTGCCAAGCTTTCTTACTCCAAGGACTAAATTTCATTTTTTTCATTTTCTAAAATTCCCAGGGACCTTTTCTGTAAATTTTCAAACTCCAGGGACCAAACATGTAGATTTTCAAAACTTTTCACCCAAAGTCTATTTTTGATAACTTTTGATTTTTGAAGGACTTGGGTTGACTTTTCTTTCAAAATAAATGCATAAGGACTATTTTTAACAAGTTTTGAAACTTGGGGGACTGAAACTGCCAATATTGCAAACTTTGATCATTTTTCATTTGTTTTTGCTTATTTTGCATTTAAAACACAAAAAACACAATCCCTGGGATAATTTCACTATTTTGGTTGTTTTTGTATGTTTCGCAGTTCAGATTTGACCAAAAATGATGAGTGTTTAAGCACTCATCAATCCCCCATACTAAACTATTGCTAGTCCCTAGCAATCTTTTTGGAAAACTTGATGGATTTGAAATCTCTTTACCGAAAGCCATATCTTCTGGAGTAGCCAAATGTTTTGGTTCAAGTAAGAACTATGGTCCACCTGATAACCATGTGATTTTTAGCAAACCACCAATTTTCAACGGTTTTGATTTGTCTTTACCAAGAGCCATTTGCTCCTGGACTAGCCAACTCTTGATGGACACAGTCAACATCTTGGTGAGTTGATTACCAATTATGGTTTTTCCACTGCCTTTACCACAAGCCATAATCTTGCGGGATAGCCAACTCTTTCACTTTTTAGGATATGGCGAGTTGATATACCATACAATTTTGGGCAAATTGCAAGCCGTCAACGGATTTGAGATATCTTTACCTAGAGCCGTTTGCTCCTGGATTAGCCAATCTTTTTGTCGTTTAGACATGGCGGACTGATAACCACAAAAATTTTGAAATAAAGTGAAAAAATTTTGAAAATTTTGGGCCAAAATGGGGGTACTTGAAAGTATATTATGATAAAATTCGCTAGAATTCCCCCCCCCCCACACTTAGAATTGAATATTGTCCTCAATATTCAAAGTCCCGGCTATTATGCCGAATCTATGAACGTAAAAAGGTAATATTCGAAGCTAACTGTGGAAATATTATTTTTCACTTTATTTATATTTACATACAAACACACATTTTTTTTTTTGAACTTATATACATATATACGTTTTCAAACAGCGGGGGGTTGGCCATTCCCCCACACTTAGATGGTAGAAAGTAGAAAGAAATCAGAGATACGGGTGAAAACCTGTATTATGCTATTGTTTTTGTTCATCGAGTCGCTAGCTTGACTCGATCCCCGAATTCAATTGTCCTTAGGGAAAGTTTGGAGATCCGGGACAACCATTGGTGGTATGTCCTCTCCAAAGTAATGTTTCAATCGATGTCCATTCACTTTGAAATTCGGACCGTCATTTTGAGATAATTCGACGGTGCCATAAGGATAAACCTTAGCGATAGTGAATGGACCAGTCCAACGGGTTTTTAGCTTTCCCGAGAAGATCTTGAGTCTAGAGTTGAAAAGAAGGACTCGATCACCAACGTTAAAAACGCGGTTCTTGATTTTTGAGTCATGAATCTTCTTTGTCTTTTCCTTGTAGATCAAAGAGTTCTCGTAAGCTTGATCACGAAGTTCATTTAATTCATTCAGTTGAATTTTCCGATGATCACCCGCAGTTTTCAGGTCAAAATTTGCATGCGTGAGGGCCCAATAGGCTTTATGCTCAAGCTCGATCGGTAGATGGAACGCTTTCCCGTACACAAGTTTGTAAGGCGTACACCCAATGGGTGTTTTGTAATCCGTACGGAAAGCCCAAAGTGCATCATCTAATTTAACCGAACACGATGCACGATTTTCACCTACGGTTCTTTCTAAAATTCTTTTAATGCCCCGATTGGAAACTTCTACTTGTCCACTTGTTTGAGGGTGGTACGCAGTAGAAAGACGGTGAGTTACACCGTACTTTTGCATGACTTTGTCGAATTTGTCATTACAGAAGTGCGTACCACGATCACTAATAATAGCACGTGGAGTTCCGAATCGGGCAAAAAGAGCTTTCAAAAATTTCACAACTACTCGGGCATCATTTGTGGGTAAAGTTTTCGCTTCGACCCATTTTGACAAGTAGTCAACAGCCACGAGTATATACTTATTTCCATGAGATGATGGAAATGGCCCCATAAAATCGATGCCCCAAACGTCAAAGATTTCACAAACTTGAATTGCATTTTGAGGCATTTCATTCTTTTGTGAAATATTCTCGTGACGTTGACAAGCGTCACATGATTTGACTAATTCCTGGGCATCCTTGTAAATCGAGGGCCAAAAGAAACCGGAGTCAAACACCTTTTTGGCGGTGTAGTTGGGATTGTGGTGGCCCCCCGTGGGACCAGCATGGCAAGCCTTTAGAATTTCAGTGGCTTCTTGGCCATTAACACACCGCCGGATGGCTTGATCCGCACAGATTTTGAAAAGATAGGGGTCGTCCCAGAAGTAATGTTTTACATCTTTGAAGAATTTATTTTTCTGTTGGGACGACATCCCTTTCACCACAAAGTTACCCGCAAGGTAGTTTGCAAATTCGGTAAACCATGGGGTAATAGAGTCTCCACGAAAGGTAACCGCATTGAGTGTCTCGAGAGGGAATGTTTCATTAATTTCTTTCCTCTCGAAGACATCTTGGTGAGGGTTTTCAAGACGGGAGAGATGATCAGCAGCTAGGTTCTCAGCTCCTTTTTTATCACGAATAATGATATCAAATTCCTGTAGGAGGAGAACCCAACGGAGTAGTCTCGGCTTTGCATCTTGTTTTGCAAAGAGGTACTTCAAAGCCGAGTGATCCGTATACACTATGCTTTTGGTCAGTATCAAGTATGGCCGGAATTTTTCAAAAGCATACACCACAGCTAATAATTCTTTTTCGGTGGTGGTGTAATGGCTTTGAGCCTCGGTCATAGTTTTGCTTGCATAGTGTATAGGCTGAAAGTGTTTTGTTTTTCGTTGCCCCAAGACTGCCCCTATCGCATAATCACTAGCATCACACATAAGTTCGAAGGGCAAGTCCCAATCGGGGGCAACAAGAATCGGTGCCTCAGTAAGCTTTTTCTTCAATGTTTCAAAAGCTTCGATGCACTCGGGGGAGAAGATAAAATGAGCATCCTTTTCGAGGTGATGGGTCATAGGCCGGGCGATTTTAGAAAAATCTTGAATGAATCTACGATAGAAACCGGCATGACCCAAAAAGCTCCTAACACCTTTTACGGTTGTGGGATGAGGTAATTTTGCAATGACATCCACTTTGGCTTTGTCAACCTCAATCCCGTTCTTTGAAATTTTATGGCCGAGGACAATGCCCTCTTTGACCATAAAGTGACTCTTCTCCCAATTTAGACATAACCTTGTATCTTCACAACGTTTGAGCATGTTGTCTAAATGGGAGAGACATGATTGAAACGAATCCCCAATGACCGAAAAATCGTCCATAAAGACCTCCATAGTTTTCCCGATCATATCGGAAAATATGGCCATCATACATCTTTGAAACGTGCCCGGAGCATTACATAAACCAAATGGCATACGTTTATACGCAAAAGTTCCATAGGGGCACGTGAAAGTGGTCTTTTCCTGATCTTACGGATCAATGGGAATCTGAAAGTAACTAGAGAAACCATCGAGGAAGCAATAATACTCATTCCCCGCTAATCTCTCGAGCATCTGATCCATAAAGGGCAGAGGAAAATGGTCTTTGCGGGTGGCGTCATTTAACTTGCGATAGTCAATGCAGACACGCCAACCCGTAACCAATCGAGTTGGAATCAACTCATTCTCCTCGTTTGTGACAACAGTAATGCCACCCTTTTTTGGAACACAATGAATTGGGCTAACCCAAGGACTGTCCGAGATAGGGTAAATCAATCCGGCATCAATAAGTTTTAACACTTCTTGTTTGATAACCTCATGAATTTTTGGATTCACCCTTCTTTGTTGTTGGACTGCAGGTTTGAAGTCGTCCTCCATTAAAATCTTGTGAGTACAAAATTCAGGGTCAATGCCCTTGATGTCGGAGAGTCGCCAAACAATTGCTTGTTTATGTGACTTCAAAACCTTTATTATAGCAGCCTTTTCCTCAACACTTAAGTCTTTAGCAATTATGACAGGTAATTTATCATCACCCTCCAGAAATGCATATTCAAGATGAGGCGGCAAGTCCTTAAGTTCAACCTCAGAGAAGTCATCAGTTTTCTCAACATTTTTGACTTCCTCTTTATGAAGTGTTTGTGGTAGAACAGGAAGAGGAGAGGGATCTTCGTTGAATAATTTCTCAAGTATGAGAAGATCCCTCTCGGGGTCAATCTCTTGGTTATTGATTCCATCGGGAATCGAGTCACTTTTGAGAAAGGCCTCAATTTCTTCTAAGATGAAGTCACTTCCCTCAAACGGAGTGAGGGAAGGAGAAGAATTGGCTATGATGGGATGAGAAGATTGAGTGAGGTTTTCACTGGAAGAATCATCAATGAAACCTAAAATCTCTTGAGCATACTCCTCAGCAGCAACATCGATGACATCTATTTGATTCACCGATTCTGAGTCATAATTGGAGGAGTATCTCGAAGTTTGATTTAGGTTGAAGGTGATGGCTTCCGTTCCAACACACAATGTGATCTCTTGCTCAAATACATCGATGAGAGCTCACCCAGTTCTAAGGAATCCCCTCCCAAGAATGAGAGGGACCCTTGAATCGGCATCAAAGTCAACAATCACAAAATCTGTCGGAAAATGGAACTTTCCCACTCTAACAAACACGTCCACGGCAATGCCAAGTGGACGGGAAATTGAACGATCGGCAAGCTCTAAAGTCATGCACGTGGGAGTAAGTTCGGGAAGAGAGAGTTTCTTCCACACATAATATGGCATTAGGTTAATGCTAGCACCTAGATCGGCCAAGGCGAAGCATTCAACCGTACCCGGAAAAGTACAAGGAATGAGAAATTTCCTGGGGTCTCCAAGCTTTTCAGGAAGCTTTTTCAAAAGAACTGCTGAGCAGTTCTCATTCAGAGGAGTTCTTGCCATCTCAAAGAGTTTTTACTTATTACTTAACAGATTTTTGATTGTTGATGCAAACTTGGGCATCAAGAGAATAGCGTCCACGAAACTGATATCAAAGTGCAAATCTTGGAAGATTTGGAAAAATTTATCCATTTGGTGATTAGCCTTTTCGCGGAGCTTTTGTTCACTGAGACGTGATGGATAAGGAATAGAAGTTTTGGATTTAGGGTTGTCCACTGGAGTTTCTGATGGTTCAAAGACAACTCCAGGCTTACATCTGGTTTCTGGAATAACCTGAGGTTGGACATGTGCTGTACTTCGTGAGCTGGGAGTTTGCACCTTGTCCTTTTTTACCTCAGGTTCACGTTCCACTACCTTTGGAGGAGAGGAAGAAGAGGTAGTAGGAATCGCAGGTTCATCATATGAAGCACCACTTCGTGTTGTGATCGCCTTAGCATCGCTCCTCGGGTTAGCGATCGTGTTGCTCGGTAAAGTAGTACCTGAGCCCGAGGGTCGATCATTTAAAGACTTCTTGATATCAGAAATCTGGCTGACCAACATCTTGTTCAACTCTTCTTGGGACTTCATGAATTGTTTTAACAACTCGTCAGATGAAGGCCCGGTTGGAACAATGGCTTGATTCGGATTAGAAAAATTTGGAGCTCGATTGTTTGGATTGGGACCTTGATTTTGAAAATTACCCTGATTAGGATTGTTGTTTCCATGAAAATATCCCGGATTGAAATTACCCTGACCTTGGTTTCAATTAAAGTTTCCTTGATGTTAGAAACCTTGGTTTTGATTGTGAAAACCGTGACCCTGATTGAAGTTACCTTGGTTCACTATATTTTGATTTTGGCCACGGTTTTGGACATTTTGGTTTTGATTAAAACCAGGAGGTCCAGGGTAGTGGTGAGAACGATAGTTCGGGTCCATAGGAGGGCGATATTGATTGCCTCCTTGATTTTTTGGAAATCTTTTTTTTCGAAAAAAAAAACATAGACCATTTATATTATAAAACTGAAAAGAAAATAGAAAAAGTAGAATGCGAGGGTAATTTGGTCATTTTACGTTGATCAGGGACCAAACAGCAGCAAAACTTCAAAATAAGGACCAGTGTTTCACTTTCGAAACCTTAGGCACCAAACCTGCAATTTGGCCAAACCTTAGGGACCAAAGACGCAATTTACTCTTCTCACTTCTTAAATAGTTGAAGAAGCACTGAAGCTGCCCTTTCCATTTTCCAATATGTCCTCAAAATCGACATTCAGTTTCAGTTCTCGAACAAGTTTCAGCATATCGATATTCAGTTTCAATTTTGATATTTTCAAGTCTCAAAATCGATATTCAGTTTCAGCATATTGTCGAAATAAAGATGAGTCCTACTCCTACAACAGCCTCTGATGTTTCAATCAACGTTCCCGCCGCCACCGCCGAAACCAACCACCCAATATTCGTCAAGCAAGTTTTCATCATTTTGTTGGGAGCAGCAGCGGCGTTAGGTGATATGGTTATGCCCCCAGCGTTAACTGTCGCTGGGTTCTTCAAAGAAGGATTCATCCTTCTGTTGGCAGCAGCAGAGCAGTTAGATGATGACGTAAATCAAGTCATCCCCCACGCCCCGATTGTCTTTATTTTAGGCAGTTTAATTGGTTTTGCAGGAGTCAAGGCTCAGGGAGATCCAAATTTTCCTTTCAACACGCACAAAATCTTAATGAAGTGTTCCATTACGAGTTTACTCTTTTTGATTTCTTCCATTATATCTCTAGCATCTCCTTTTTATTTCTAATTTATATCTCATATGCCACCAAAGCGCTTGTGTCCCCGATGCTACCCCTTAAAATGGTTGTGGGTTTGAGAAAATCTGTTTATGTGAGATAGTTAGTTGCCGTTTTGGAAGGGAAAAAATAAAATAAAATAAAAAATCATATGGCATGTCGTTAGTCCTAACATATGTTTTCTTTGTTGTATGTCTCTTGTAACCTTAGTGACTGCTATGGAAGTCATTTGGCATGTCATTCAGCTTCCATAGTTATTTCTTTGTATATAATTTCAAATCCTAAAGTAAATGGATGTTGTTGTGTTTCAAAATCTATTGTTTTATGGAAGAGATCAGTTGAGATTGCCTTGTCTACAAAGTAAAACATAGGGTTCATGAAAGGTATAGTTCCTAGATATGCTGATAATCGATATGCACCTCTAGGACTCACCTAAGGGGGTCGGCATTGCACACGGGAAGGAAGCAGCGGTACCGCCCTACCGTGCGGGAACACCGCCGCCTGCCTTGCGGTACCGCACGGTAAGCTTAAGGCACGGGGTGTTTTGTGGCACGGGAAGGAAGGGAAAATTTGACCGTTTAATGTTTTGTACCGTTGGATTTATGACCGTTTGGGTCTTTCAAATATATATATTTTTTTTTTTGACCGTTGTATACTTACTATATATGTACATAAGCCATAGCAGTCTTCCACCAACAACAATCAACACACAAAGAAAGGTTAAAAAAAAAAAATAGTATTCTGCCATACTCCAAGAAAAAAACATGGAACCAACAAAAAATAGAGATTCAAGAAAAGGAAACCGAGTAGCGAGGGGTGCAAGTCGTCCTCGAGTTCAATCATTTTCTCAATCACAAGATGTTTACCGCCCCGAATTTGTCCAAGCTCCATCTCCACAATTTTTTGTTCCCTAACAACCCCTCCCACAATTGCCTCAAAATTTCAACCCGTTTGAGCCGAGATACGCCCAACATAAAAGACGTGAAACGGAGAGCGGTCCGTTACCCGTTCGTGATGATAGCGAGGATGATGAAGATTATGATAATGTTAATTTGGTGCCCGAGACACAACCGATGAATGAGGAAGAGGTCGAAGAGGTTGAGGTACCGCGTCAAAGTCAAAGAAAACCCGCTAAGATTTGGACGCCCGATGAGGAGGAGGCGTTAGCTAAGGCTTAGATCAAAATTTCGGTGGACAAACAAGTTGGGGACCGTCAAACAAAGGAAGGTTTTTGGAAACGAGTTCTAAAGCATTTTAAAAGCCTTATTCCAAGAACCGAACGCACCAAAGATCAATTGAACTCGAAGTGGACTCCTATGAATGCGCATATCACGGCGTTCAACGCATACTACATACAAGCGGTATTTTTTTTTTCATACGTATATATATAATTTTTTTTTACGTACATAAGTTTATTTTTTTTTACTTACGTATATATATAATTTTTTTTTACGTACATAAGTTTATTTTTTTTTTACTTACGTATATATATAATTTTTGTAGGTGCGCTTGAAAGAAAGTGGGTGTGACGATCTTCAAGTTTACGAGAGAGCCCAACTTGATGTTGAAAAACAATTTAGGAAAGCTTTCGCGCACAATAAAGCGTGGCACATTCTCAAAGATCAAGAAAAGTGGAAAGCACAAGCGTCGGCTAGTCAGACTCAAGAATCCACGGGATCGAGCAAGAAAAGAAAGTCGTCGGAGTCAAGTAGCGCTCAAACGCAAACAAACGAGACACCAATAAATGTGGAAGATTTCAACTGTGACTTACCGAACCTCAATGAGAACCCAACTCCATCACGACCATCGAAAGGCAAAAAAAAGACGAATTCTGAAGAGTCAAGCCGAAGTTCGATTCGTGATACCCTTGCAAGTTACACGGCCGAAAAGCAAAGTTTATTGCAAGCGCAGATGGAGGCTCAAAAGAAAAAGGACGACGAGTATTTGAAGTTTCTTGATGGGGAGACCTACAATCGGGACATGAAATTTGTTATGGACCCGCACGACCATATCCCAGACCCGGTTTTTAAGGACTTTGTCATCAAAAGGAAACGCGAGATATGCGCCAGATACGGTTGGCCATGTAGTTTGTAGGATTTAGTGTTTTTTAGGTTTTTATCGGAAATTTAGTTATTTAATGTTTTTTAAGAATTTTATGTAATGTTTTATTAATTTTAATGGAATTTTAGTTTTTATTTTTATTTTAAAGAAATTAAAAAAAAAAGAAAAAAAAATGAAGTGAGGGATGGTGGTGTGGTGCCACAAGTGATGCCTACAAAAAAAAGGGTGAGGGATGGGAAAAATGGGTGAATGATGTGGCACAAGGGGATTGGTTGGGAGTGAGGGATGGTGGTGTGGTGCCACAAGTGTTGCCAACCCCCTAAGAATCGTCAAAGGATTAACAACTAGCTTGGACAATTAAGAGATAAGATAAGATTAGTCAAATGTTTAGTTGGTTATTGAGTGTGTGCGGAAAGACGCACGTGCCAACATCAACTCACATAACACTTCCTAACAATAATCTTGCTTTAGCTGAAGAGTGGATTCGTGTAATAATATTGTTATTACTTGGTTGATGAGCTCTGTTTATGAGCCTATTGTTAAAGTCTATAATGTTTGTTGGTACTGCCCATGCTATCTGGACTCGGTTAGAAACAAGATTTGCTCTTAGTAATGGATCACATATCAGTATATTCAGCTTAAAAGGAAGTATAAAAGTTTTAACCTTCTATTTGAGGCGTTACTTGAATAGCCTATATAAGAATTTTACTGATCTAGCTACCCCTAGATTGCTCATTTGATGAAATATACGGGTAAAGTATGTGGTTACTTGGCCAAGTCAGTCAATAAAGATGGGTTTTATTAAACACCAATGTTAGCAATTAGCTAGAAATAGTACAAAACACTTTGGAATCATGAAATAAGGTCAAATTATCACGAACGCTAAATTCCTTTTTTATCTCCTGTATTGGATCACTTGTTTAGATTCTGAGTTGCTGATAACTCATCTCTAGGAACCATAATTCTTTAGTGTCACATTTCTTACGACATGAATATGCACGTCGCTTTGCAGTTCTAGCTTTCATTTGTGTTTCCTTGCGGCATATGTGATTATCAATTTTTTGGCATGTGCGTAATCTGTATTCTTTTTTTCCTGTTAATGTGCAGAACCCAACATGTCAAGACTGATGTCATCAGTTTGCTAATGTAGCAGAATGACAATTTCTGTATCTGATTCTACTCCAGTCTGTGTTCATTTCATTATTAATGCCCTTTTTAGCATCTACGAATTCGCTTCAAACTTTGCATGTAAGTTTTCTAAAAAGTTTCTACATTCAGCTCAGCTATACAAATATGAGGTTTTGTCAGTGACAGATCACACCTGTAAATCATTATGTTCGTAAACCACAAACTTGTTTCATGAATCGATAAAAGTAAGAAAATTGATGAGGTTTCCCTGTTCAGGTTACCTGGGGAGAGCGAGCTTTTTAACTCAGATGTACGCAACATAGCCTGGGTATTCCCATAACACCTTTCCCCTGGCCACCCCCAAATTGGTAGAGTATGTGGTTGCTTGGCCATGGAGATGAACTTTCATTACAAAGACGTTAGGATTTTGATAGATATGGTAACCTTTTTAATTTTGTCTGGCTGTGTCAGTTTTAGAAATGTTCTACGTGATGACGTGATGTATTCCGACCATTGATGTTTAGAACTTTTACCTTTATCAAGTTAAATAACACTTCTAATTTAAAACACCCCCTAAGATCCAAAACTGTTTCTGCAATCTGAAGGTAGTATAAATGCTCTGTTTTTTCTTGATTAGATTCACTTATTTGGGTTCTTCAGATGTATGACTGAATTTAAACTATCATGAGACTCTTAACAATTGACACTTAAGTGAACTTCTTTCTGCATTTCTTGGATACGCTTATATGCATGTTGATTTGTACTTCTGTTTTTTTTCTTTTATGTTCCTTTGCCATAGATATGGATAAGCATGCATCTGGTTTTTTCTTTTATGTTCCTTTTTGTTCTTTTTCTGTTGTTCAGAACGAGGGTACCAAGGATCCAGAAATTGATAACCACCACAACCACCACCGCTCCATGAGGCGGGCAACCCGCTACAAAATTTGCACCATCATCGCACCAAAATGGCTTTTTTTTCATCTTTGGTACTCGATGGATGGTCTTTGTGGGTGTTTGGAATGGAAGGACCAGGTTGCCCCTTAGTAATCTAGAAAATAAGCCCGGAAAAACAATCTAATTTTCTATTCCAAACACACACACATACCTTACCATAAAAGTGTGCACCTACACGGCTTATGTATCAGATCATTTCTGCTGCAAATTGTTGTACCACCTGTGATCATGCTGTTATTGGTTATTTGTTGCAAGAGTACAGAGGATTCAGGTATATATTGGTGAGATATTTGGTGATTATGATTTAATTTGATTTTTGAGATTTTGATTCATCATTCTTAATTTCATTTGATGTTTGAGACATCATCCTTAATCAATAACATCTTTAATTTTGCCTTTGATTACTTTATGTCACTTTTCTGTGATCTTAATATGCAGAACTTGATTTGACAAGAAGAGCTATATTTTGCATATGATTCAAACTTCAGCAACTTCACTACATATGATGTTTCAGAAAAGAGATAATAAGAAACATTCAGACAGTCTTAACAGAAAATATTTAGAATGTTGTCAACGTATACAAGAATAGCTGTACACTTTAGCAAACTATTGTCTACTAGCTTGCTTTAAGCCATATTATGATTTCTTGAGTCGACAAACACTATGAGAAATGAAATTAGGATATTTATAACCAGCTGAAAGCATCATATAAACCTTCTCATCCAAATTCTCGTGAAGAAATCACTGTAGACATCAAGTTGATCATCAAGCTAGCCTGACCTTTTGGGCAGCAGCATTTCCTCTCTTCCTCGGTGCTGACACGAATAATAATGAGACATAGGAGATGACCACCCAATCACCTGTTACAGGCAGGGAAGACAAGTTAAGGATTCAAACAACAGATCTGTGTTAACACAAAGCCACAACTATAATGTGTCCTTCATTTTCTACAGTCGGTGCAAAATGTTGTAAGCATATGTAGACACTTAAGACGATGTCCAACCCATTTGATCTAACCCGTTTTTATTAACAAAGAAAAACTTGAGGGTGCACTTCTAAATGTAGTTTTTTGTTTCAGTCTATACCCTTTTTAAACTAAAAAGATGCTATAAAACATAATTACTGGTTGTGTTCATATCAATGGACAACGTAAGTCCATGTATTTCAAGTGTGTATTCATGATATGTATAAACCCGTCATATGTAACATAGTTAAACATTTTAATGCTTTGCAGTGATAAACGTGACGTGCCGCATGAAAAGCATTCACTCACCATGAGATAAGACTGCCTTTGTGAAAGAAGTCATCTCTTTCAAATGCTTGCTTCACAGTTCACACAAACCGAAATGGTACTTTAACAAAACCTGACTATTTCCAGCTCGTTACGGAGACACGATCTTTGATCCATTTATGTCTAAACCGAATTGAATTTACTTCCACATATGAACACCCTTCGATCCCATCTGCAGGATAATGAAGGAGAAGATATTATGATATGAACGATCAAATAAAGGATATGATCTATAAAAGAATGACCAGAATTTGCAGAAATTATCACTCATAAGTCACAGCTGCATTAGCCAGACCATAAACTATGGCTGCAGTCTATACATCAGTTATGTTGCTAGTGTTATTGCCAAAACCCTATATCAAATCAACAAGTCATGTCGTTTAAAATTTTCATCATACATACCTTTAACTATATTAAGATTTGCTAATCATGACCAAATGTGTGAGTACCTATCCGCAGGGCAATGTACGGAATAAAAAGTAATCTCATATACTAATTGCATAATATTGAAGCCTAAAATAGTACAATCTTCTAAAATAAACCACAAAACAGCTAAAAACCATAGTGGGGACTAATTGGTGGAAGGGGCTAATGTTTTAAAACACAACCACGGTGAATATGGGATGTTACAATACCCATCTTACAAACTCATACCGACCTTGCGATAGGAAATAAGGAGGTTTCAACATAACCCACATACAAGGACAAAAGACAGTCAAAAAATTCAAAAGCAACCTAAAAAATAATGGCTTGGCCCAAATGAGTATATATTAATTTAAGGTTTAATAGGGAGCTCAAGTTCACATTCAAATCATATAGCGGGATGGAATGTTACTGTACAATCTGACTTTTCATCATTCCGATTACGTGTCTCTGTATGGAATACACCTTTGTGTAACTGTAAAACTCTCATCTGATATCAGTAAAGAGACCTGCAATTGCACGAGTGAACAACCAAATACATGTGTTTGTTTTATGCGTAGTTGATCCCCAAATTTTTGGGATTTTACGATTTTCCGATACAAGTAAAGATCAAAAAAATTAGAAAATGGATCAGCTTAAATATTTGTAATAGAAAATCAAGAAACGATACACAAAGTGGATTTATAGGAACACGGTGAAACTTACTTTATACAAAGGCATGGGTCAAACTTATAAACTGATATCAGGCAATTTATATGATTTTATTAGCTCAATATCTCAAGGACAGGGCACATGTACATCTTATAACATACAATCGAGTAATTACGATCTGAGATATTGAAAAACATCAAATTTGGAACAGTGATTCCAAATTTATAGCTGATGGAGTTTAGACGGTGATGACTAGCTGAAAATATGAATTGACTATAGCTCAGGCAAATTTTCAGATATTTTGAGCGTTTTGTACATTTTCTCTGGCTTTGGTGTTTAATGAAATCCCAGATTTCCGTTTAAAATAAAAAGCTAACGAGCAATGAAGTAAGCGAACTACGCAGAAAACCTAATTCCTTTTTTTAAAAGTTCTATATGACAAACAAAACTATATCATATGTTTCATCATTTGACTAAAATATCTTGTTTAGCATCAATTTGTGCTTTTCAAGTTACCAAAATAGCCACGTAC